>SJXQ01008263.1:40579-84478 GCA_006408695.1 Aepyceros melampus | reverse complement strand
TATGACCAACCTAGATAGTATATTCAAAAGCAGAGACATTACTTTGCCGACTAAGGTCCGTCTAGTCAAGGCTATGGTTTTTCCTGTGGTCATGTATGGATGTGAGAGTTGGACTGTGAAGAAGGCTGAGCGCCGAAGAATTGATGCTTTTGAACTGTGGTGTTGGAGAAGACTCTTGAGAGTCCCTTGGACTGCAAGGAGATCCAACCAGTCCATTCTGAAGGAGATCAACCCTGGGATTTCTTTGGAAGGAATGATGCTAAAACTGAAGCTCCAGTACTTTGGCCACCTCATGCAAAGAGTTGACTCGTTGGAAAAGACCCTGATGCTGGGAGGGATTGGGGGCAGGAGGAGAAGGGGATGACCGAGGATGAGATGTCTGGATGCCATCATGGACTCAATGGACATGAGTCTGAGTGAACTCTGGGAGTTGGTGATGGACAGGGAGGCCTGGCGTACTGCGATTCATGGGGTCGCAAAGAGTCGGACACAACTGAGCTACTGAACTGAACTGAACTAGATATGAGGAGATGCTAGGATTGAGATCATAACATTTGTTCCTAAAAACATCCAACTATCTGAAGACCTGTCCCACCAGATTTCCAGGAGCACAGAGTGCCTCACTCCACCCTGAGCTCCCTCAGGGGATGTTGAAGATCAACAGCTAGAGCAGATGGGGTTCAATCTCTATGGCAGATGGCAAATACCTTTATTGTTCAGTCATTGGCAATGCCCTTGGTAAGTTCCAATTTGTAGTTGACACATCCTTGAACTGTCTGTCTAGTGGACAATTAGGAAAATTGTGTACTAATTTGCAAAAGGCACTCTAGGAACTAGCATGCACCCTGAAGCCTAGCCTGGGGGAGATACTAGCCAGGTAACTGGCTATGACTGGATGCGGAAGGACTGCAGCCATTCAGGGCCCTGATTAACAGGGTTTTTCTGAGAAGATATGAAAGAAGCAGCCTAAAGGCATGTGCCAGGTTTCAGTGAGGCCTGTTATCTAATGTTCGGCAAGTTAAGTGATGTAAAATCACTTAACTTGTAAAATCAGCCACAGCCCCTACCCAAGAATTTCCATCCATCCACTCAGCTTTGGCCAGAGAGGCCCTCACTTCTTAGGCCTCTGCCACCTAACCTGTACCCAGATCAAACTGATTCAGCCATGCCAACTTTCCTTGTGTCAGGCGAGTGTATACTCCTCAGTTCTGTCTCATCACAACAAAGATTTGGAGTGATGGACATTAAAGCCCTCAGGGTGTCGCAGCTCTCAGGTCTTGGACAGACCATTTTATAGCTCTTAGACAAATTGGTGTTACAGCCCTATTTTATTTAGAAAATAGCAGGAGAACCCATCCTCAAGGTGTGAGGGCATGCCAACCCAAAGATGGGAAGAGAAGAGAGCAGGAGAGCGCACCAGCACGGGGGGTAGAGAGAGAGTGGCGCACTTTGGCTCCTCTTTTTATATGCTTTTTCCTCCCCCTGGGCCTTCCCTATGCAAATTGGGCTAGCCAGAAGTGCTGTTAGTTCTACTAGAGGTCCTCACTCAGGTCCTCGGACCTTCCTTTGACCTTCCTTTTTTCTATTTTCATGGGCTTTTCCCTTCCTTGTCTTTTAGCCACCGCCATTTTGGACTCATTTCCTGCTCTAACTACCTAACACTTGGATTAGTATTTGCATGGTATAATTTATCTTCTTCCCTTCGATCTTACGATGTTTCTCTCGCTGACACACTATAGTCTCAATGCCCTTGTGGATGTTGACCCTCCACAGGCTGTGGATAGTTCTGGCATACTCCTGAATCCTGCACAGTGAGTTCTGGTTGGGCAGAGGCTGTCTTCTTTGCTTTAGACCTATGCCTCCCTCCCATTGCTTCTCACCCAGTGCAGTTGCTTCATGGTCTACTGAAGTAGGGTTGTCTCCCATCTCTCAACGAAGTAGGAATTTCACACTTTTTTTTTTCTTATTTCTTTATATTTGGCTGCCCTGGGTCTTCACTGTTGTGTGCAGGCTTTTCTCTGGTTGTGGTGAGCAGGGGCTACTCGCTAGTTGCCATGCACAGGCTTCTCATTGGAGTGGCTCTCTTGTTTCAGAACATGGTCTGTAGGACATAGGGGCTCAGTAGTTGTAGTGCTTGGGCTTAACTGCCGCTCGGCATGTGGGAATCTTCCTACACCAAGGATCGAACCTGTGTCGGCCTGCACTGGGAGGTAGATTCTTAACCACTGGACCACCAGGGAAGTCCAGGAATTTCACCCTTAGTGAACACTGAAGCAGAGGTCACAGAACACCAAAGACACAGAGAGGGGTCCCATCTTTCACTTTGCCTTTACTGCATAAAACTCATGAAGCTGGATATCATCTGCTCAGTTCCCAGCCTCTGCCTCCTTGTAATTTTCTTCAACTGACCATTCACAGCTGTCCCAAGAGAGAAGGTTTCCTGTCCCTTCTCATCATTTCCTCAGACAGAAATGACAGTCCTATGATAACAGTGAATTAGCGTTCTCTTACCTTATTTGAAACATTGATGAACTACCTTCTCCCCAATTTTGGGGAGAAATATAAATGTCAGGGGTAAATTTCAAGCAGGAGATTTTGTTGACAATTTAAACACTGTGTAACCATAAGAAAGAATATTTCAACAAAGGACACTGACACACTACTTAAGTCCCCTCTTGCTGCAGATAGCCTTGCCTTTACTGGCAGAGGCACACAGATCTTGGTGTAGCTCACAAAAGAAACTTGTTATACGGTAGCATCTCATGGTCTTTCTAGGGAAGAGACTTCCTGAGTTCCAATGGACTTCAATAAAGCTTGGCTTATAGTGGGTGCCAGAGTATGCCTTGGAATGAATGAAGGATGATTGCCTCTTTTTGAAGGCCTGATCTTCCCATTTCTCATGATTATAACAGGTCCATTTACTGGATGGATGAACCATAAACTCTGTAACGTCATTAGCAGCACCCAATGCAACTAAGAACAAATCTCCCATCTCCTTCCAAGCTCCTCACCCATTAACACTCAGCTCTCTACATTTGTTGTTATTCAGTGGATAAATCATGTCCAATTCTTTGTAACCCTGTGGACCGCAGGGACCCTGTCCTTCCCTGTCCTTCACTATCTCCCAGAGTTTGCTCAAATTCAAGTTCATTGAGTCAGAGATGCCATCCAACCATCTCATCTTCTGTCGCCCCCTTCTCCTCCTGCTTTCAATCTTTCCCAGCATCAAAGTCTTTTCCAATGAGTTGGCTCTTTGCATCAGGTGGCCGAAGTATTGGAGCTTCAGCATCAGTCTTCCAGTGGATATTCAGAGTTGACACAACTCTTTACACTAGGAAAAATCAAAACATACCATCCACATGAGATAAATGGCTCTGAAGCCATGTAGCTTGTCTATGAAATACTGACTTTAGGGAGGATAAGGGAACATTCATCTAGGACGGAAAAAAATCATCTTTGACCACCCACTTCTTTGGCCTCTCGCGTCTCTCAATGAGAGATGATGCTTCTTTAGGTCTTTCCTTGTGGCTAAGCCAGAGCTCTGACTGAGTCATTGGAATAGCCCCTGCCAGCTGTGGGTGAAGCTGTTTGGAAGTTATAAATCAAGCCACCATTGTCATCAAGGGCTGGATGACAAATCAGTTTCTCCCTTGCACCAGTTTCCATCAACTGGTCATAGCCACAGGAAGCACACTGCTGGAACAGCACCTGAGACCTTATCTAAGGCTTGGTGGAGAAGGATTTCTAATTGCTCATCAATACCTTCCATGGTTATTGTTACCAAAGAACCACTCAAAACTTGGAAATAAGGCAAAAGTCTTTTTATTATCAGGCTAGAGTATTGTCTAAAAGCCCTCAAAGGACCACCTGATTCTCCAAGGAAATGTGAATTTATATATCGACTAGAGACCCAGCTCTGCAAGGGTAGATAGTAACTTGGAAAAAACTTAGAGAGTACAAATTATTTTTATGTGGTAGAGATGCAAATGATTTCTGACTAGCAGAGAATATAGACCCAAACAGTATGGATATATTGTTCTTATATATATTAACCAGTCTTACAGTTTTATATCTTACTTAGCAACTAAATTCTAGCATCCTTCTATTATTTTAAGAGCACTGTATTTTTACATATCAGTTTTCATATCCTCTCTGAAGCCAGCTCTGCCATCCTGCTGGTTCTCTCATTAATGAGTTAAATAAAACTTTGGTACATGCTGGCTGTGCATTTGTTTGAGATTTTACTATTTTCTAAAATTATTCCTTGACAGTATGGAAGGAGGTGGGAGGCAACATGGGAGTTATGAGCTCTTTGTTTCTGGCCTGGGGTCAAGAGGAAGAGAAGGCTTTGAGGATGCTGCCTGCACAGCTTCTGTCCTGTAACTCACCTTAAGCTCTCCATCTGCCAGGTACCCAGCTCTAGAGACAGAGATGCACATATGTGTCAGCAGTTGCCTGCTTGGACCACCCAGTTACCTAGTGATGAGAGAGATCATGTTGCCTTTCAAATTAGAGGAGCTTTTAAAGATCTAATGAAACCTCATCAACCTCCTCTCCACCCCGCTCTTTTTTTTTTTTTTTTGTCTTCATCTGGCCTCATCACATAGCATGTGGTATCTTTCTTCCCTGACCAGAGATCAAACCCACACCTCGTGCATTGGAAGTACAGAATTTTAACCACTGGACCACCCAGACCATCCTGGAATCCCATCAACTTGATTCAAGGAAATGATGTATCACCTCAAGCCCAGCTAAAAGAAGTGAACTTGAATAAAATCCATGTGGTCCAAAGCCCTCTCCACATCACAGCATCTTTCCTAATGCTCTGATGTGCCAGCTTTCCTTCCATCAGGACCACAGCACCCTGTAATTAGCAATAGGGAGTAATAACAACTAATGCTTATTGTGTGCCTAATATCTACAGGTTAATTCTAAGTACTTAATATAAACTGCAAGGAGATCCACCCAGTCCATTCTGAAAGAGATCAGCCCTGGGATTTCTTTGGAAGGAATGATGCTAAAGCTGAAACTCCAGTACTTTGGCCACCTCATGCGAAGAGTTGACTCATTGGAAAAGACTCTGATGCTGGGAGGGATTGGGGGCAGGAGGAAGAGGGGGCGACAGAGGGTGAGAGGGCTGGATGGCATCACCGACTTGATGGACGTGAGTCTGAGTGAACTCCGGGAGTTGGTGATGGACAGGGAGGCCTGGTGTGCTGCGATTCATGGGGTCGCAAAGAGTCGGACACGACTGCGCGACTGAACTGAACTGAATATAAACTAAATCACTTAATATGATAACCACTCTATAAGACAGGCACCATTAATTACCATGCTCTCCATTTACAGAGGAAGGTACTGAGGCACTAAAAAAACCAAGTAACTTCCCCCAAGATCTCACAGCTCATCAAAGGCATACCTGAGGTTTGAACGCTCAAAGAATTTATACACTAACTGCTTCAGAATAGGCTCCATTCACAAATTAGAAGTTGAAGATGTTCCTGGTGGTATTAGGGTTAAGACCCCTTGCTTCCAGAGCAGGGTGGGTGGGTTCCATCCCTGGTCAGGAAACTTAAGGTTCCGCATGCCAAGTGACACAGCCCAAAAAAAAAAAAAAAAAAAAATCGGACACGACTGCGCGACTGAACTGAACTGAATATAAACTAAATCACTTAATATGATAACCACTCTATAAGACAGGCACCATTAATTACCATGCTCTCCATTTACAGAGGAAGGTACTGAGGCACTAAAAAAACCAAGTAACTTCCCCCAAGATCTCACAGCTCATCAAAGGCATACCTGAGGTTTGAACGCTCAAAGAATTTATACACTAACTGCTTCAGAATAGGCTCCATTCACAAATTAGAAGTTGAAGATGTTCCTGGTGGTATTAGGGTTAAGACCCCTTGCTTCCAGAGCAGGGTGGGTGGGTTCCATCCCTGGTCAGGAAACTTAAGGTTCCGCATGCCAAGTGACACAGCCCAAAAAAAAAAAAAAAAAAAAAGACACTGCACAAATTCAACTTAAAAAGCTCAACTCTTGGGATAGTGAAAAAGTTCTGGGAATGAAGAGTGGTGATAGTCACACAGTGTCATAAATGTCCTTTATATGCCACTGAATTGTGTACTTAAAAGTGGTTAAAATGGTTAATTCATAGGGGCTTCCCTGGTGGCTCAGACGGTAAAGCGTCTGCCTGCAATGCAGGAGACCTGGGTTCGATTCCTGGGTCAGGAAGATCCCCTGGAAAAGGAAATGGCAATCCACTCTAGCACTCTTGCCTGGAAAATTCCATGGACGGAGGAGCCTGACAGGCTACAGTCCATGGGGTCACAAAGAGTCAGACACGACTGAGCCACTTCACTTTCACTATGTATATTTTACCACAATTAAAAAAAAATAAAACCTCACTTTTACTACATGCTAGCTGTATGACTTTGAGCAGATTAACTTTCTAAGCCTGATTTCCTACCTAAAAATGGAGATGTTAATAAAGTATGTGCATCATAGTGTTATTGTAAGGATTGACTTAGCTGATTAAATTGCTCAGCAGAATTCATGGCACATAGGAAGACAGAAATGATTGTTAGCTTAAAAAAAAAAAAAGTAGAAATTCTTACCAGAAAGAGTAGGAAATGTGAACTTCACTGTTTATCTATGAAAGACTACCTTGTACTCTTGGAGAGGAAGAAGTATTAGCCAACCACCAGTCATTCCACCATCCAGACTCAACCTAGAAGGGACACACCAAGAGAACGTCATCTCCACAGCCATTGTGCTCAGATACAAAGAAGAGAAAACCACCCACCATTATCCTATGTTTGGGGGCCCTTCTTAAATGCTAGGCACCGGCTAAACCCCTTTGCATTATGATCCTACTGTCACAATCATTGTATGAGATTAGCATTACTACTCGCATCTTAGGAAAAAGAAGATCCCACGGATGCAGAGAAGTTCATCAGCTTGCTTAAGGTCACCCAGCTGCTGAACAATAGAACCAAGATTTGAATCCAAGTCTATGCAACTTACTCAGTTCTGACTATTGTAACAAATCATCATAACAAAACAGCTTCAACAACAGACCATTTATTTCTCACAGTTCTGGAGTGTGGTAAGTCCAAGATCAATATGCCAACAGATCGGGTGTCTGCACAAGACCCACTTCCTGGTGTGCAGATGGACATCATCTTGTATCTTCACAGCAGGGAGAGAGAAAAGCAGCGCTCTCCTTTCTTCTTCTAAGGGCACTAATCCCATCATGAGGGCTACAGCCTCATGACCTAATTACCTCCCAAAGGCTCCACCTCCTAATACCACCACACCGTGGTGTAGGTTTTCAACATATGAATTGGAGGGGATGCATTAACACTGTAAAAATAACTCCAGAATCCCCATACTATACCACCTTGCTGCTCTGCCACCAAGAATGTGATATGTTTAGAGCAATATTAACCAGAATTCAAAACACAAAACAAAAACAAATCCAACTGAAGAAGGAGGAGAGGGTCATCCTTTGACTTTGAAATGGAAGAGACCAGGAGTCCTAGATGGAGCAAGAGAGGAGGAGAGGCCTATTGGGATGCTACACAAGAAGAAATATATACTCCATCCCTCTTTGTAGAGGGAGCATCCTTCTTGAGACCAACGAAGACACAGGACTGTGTTTTGGGAGTGAGCCTTTGAAAACACTGTGATGATGATAAGAGGAGAAGGAGATAATTAAAATACTTGTAGTTGCAAGTAACAGAAACAGAGTTGCTTTGTTTTGTTTTTAAATTTTTGGCTCTGCTGCACAGCATGTGGGATCTCCTTTCCCCAGTCAGGAATTGAACTCACCTCTCTGTAGTGGAAGCATGGAGTCTTAACCACGGGACCACCAGGGAAGTCCCAGAAACTGAGTTCTGACCTCTTTGAAAAAAAACAGGAGTTGATTCACTTAATCAAAGCAAGCCTGGAAATAGATTGGAAAAAATAGAATTGATGGGACCAAGTGCCTCCAAAAGGTTAAGAGACAGGAAACACAGCAACTGTCATTTGTAGGAGACTGCCACCATCACTCTTTACATCCCTCAATCGACATTCCACATCCTAGGAAGGTCATATGCCTGTTCATGATGCCCAAGTCCTTGAGGCTAAGATTCTGGAAGAGACAGGCTTTAGACCTCTGGCTTCTATAACTGGAGGAAAAGCATTGCTTTCCACCAAGATCTCACACCTGGGGAGTAACTTCCAAACAAGAAGATAAGTGGATGCTTAAAAGCACAATGCCCCCCACACCAAATCCCTGCCAAAAAATTCCAGTCATTGCAATGTCTATGATATATATTAATATTAATAGTCCTTTTATGATTTTTCCAGTCCCAATATACTTGGACACTATAAATATTCAAGATGAAAGTGTAAATTTTGTGTTCATCAATGAAAATGTCTTGCATAAACATTTAACTCTTACAAAAAAAGTCATACCCAGTCTAAAGAATAGCGTTTTCAGTTAGGACCTTCTCTATATGGAATTACTTCATCTCGAACAGTAAGGAGAGAGAGTACAGGACAAGTCAAAGAAAGAGGTTACATGCTATCCAGCAGTGAATTATTGCCTATTGTCAAAACAAGAAGAAGAACAGAAAGCAGAACTAAACAAAATTATCTCTCTGGTAAAATTCCTAGGGCAATTACCAGAGACCAGAACATTCTCATGTGGATGAAAGAACTTGAGGAGAACAAAAATTGAGGACAAAATTTTGGGTTTCTTTGTTGATCTTCCTGCTTCCCATGGTAAGCTGGGATTTTCGCTTTAGTCCTCTCCATATTTTGCAATATGATAAACAGGTCATGCGATGATCCAGGACAGGGTGTCCTACCACACTAAATACAGTGTACCTACCATTGTTCTTCTAGCCAAGTGTAATTTCAGTAGTCTAGAACTGCCAGTGATCAAATGAAATCTTTGATCCCTACCATGGGGCCCAGAATGAATTTTGCATCACCTTTTCCCTGAGGGACCATGCTCGCAGATTTTGGGGCATATATGTGTGCTCTGTTGCTCAGCTATGTCTGACTCTTGGTGGTCCCGTGGACCGTAGTCCACCAGGTTCCTCTGTTCACCGAGTTTTCCAGGCAGTAATACAGGAGTGGTTTGCCGTTTCCTCCTCCAGGGGGTCTTCCTGACCCAGGGATCGAACCCGAGTCTCCTGCTTCTCCTGCATTGCAGGTGGTTTCTTTACTGCTGAGCTACCAGGAAGCCCCCACAGACTTTGAGGATAAAATCCCAAAATAAATTTTAACAGAAATAATTGCCTTTCTATGCAAGAGGGCCACTAACCCATAATATCACCTACCCTAACCTCCTTTATTTTTTTCTTTAGTTTCATCCCTTTCTTCCTCTCCTACGATATTGTGGCATTGCCTGTTTTCTCCATCAAGCATTATTTTACTCTTCATTCCTCACTGAATTCCTCCTATGGTGTATATTTGTCAGGAACTAATTCTGTTGCAAAAGATAG
This sequence comes from Aepyceros melampus, assembly GCA_006408695.1. Taxonomy (NCBI): domain Eukaryota; kingdom Metazoa; phylum Chordata; class Mammalia; order Artiodactyla; family Bovidae; genus Aepyceros; species Aepyceros melampus. Next base: position 74,975 of record SJXQ01008263.1, on the reverse strand, counting down.
AAACCCAACTCAAAATAGATTGAAGAAAATGTATCAGCTCACACAATTTGGAAATCAGTCCAAACAGTAGATATGCAGGTATAGCCAGATCAAGGGACTCAAACTATGTCATCACTCTTTGATTTTTCTTCATCATTCTGGTACATTATCCTCTATCCTGGCTTTATTCTCTACCAGATTCTCCTCTGTGGGGTCTAGAAGCTGCAGTTTCACATGGACATTGCAGTGGAAAGGATAGCGTTTTCTCCCAGTGCCCATTAGCAAACCTCACACAATCAGGAGTTAGGACTGGTTCTTTGGTCACGTGTCCACCTCTGAACCAATCACTGGACCCAAGAGTATACATTGATTGGCCAGCCTGGGTCACATGCCCACCCCTATGATAGGGGTGTGAAGTCCTTGAATGACCATCTCACTAAAATCCTCCACCAAAGGAAAGCTAGACAGGCAAAATAATAAGCAACGTCAGACTACAAACATATTCAACCTTTATATTCATTCCCAACTTCCTTTCCTTTTGCTTCTTGTTTCTTGCTGTGTAATTCTGATCTGAATATTAAGCTGAGTCTCTGAAACACCCACTTGGTCCTGCCATGGACACCCTACACTTGAGATCCCAGGAGAAATATTGGCTTATAAGATAAATCAACAGAGAAACATTGTTTGGAACTTCTCTAGACCAAGTGTTCAGGGGTCCTGGGTCCCTGAGTGGACATTTATGTGTGAGTTGGACTGGGGACTTTTACTGGGCAGGAGGTACCAACACCTCATCAGAGCCATTTGCATGGAATTACTCTTCCTCAGAATTACATCATCCAGAATGGCATCCCAAAACACAGATTTATCACCAGTATAATGAAACTCATGAAATTTAATGTTCCATTCAATAATGTAGTAAAGTTTATTTGTAGACCTTTATCAGCTCCCTATGTAACAAAAGAAATCATATTTTCGCCACATGCTTTTTTCTGATTCCTCCCTCTTATCCTGGGTTGTGAGGATGGCCCTCTTCCCTCTGCCAGTATTGGGAAAATACAGAAAGTGAAGAGATAAATGGGGCGTGGGTACGGGTTTACATGCAATTTGCATGTGATACTGTGTGCCCAGGTATTAAATGTACCTTGCATTCTTCCCTTAAACAGAAAGCAGGACTGGGGAAGATAAAATACTTTTTGCCAAGAGTCCTGTTGTTGAAATACTTGTTCATTTTGCCTTCCCCTAAGAATATGACAAATACCCCAATATTGGGGCTTCCGTCTGCCATTACTCTTATTGTTTTATTGTAGTGAACCAGGAACATCAATTACTTTGCAGACATGGTCCAGACATGGTGTTTTGTATGTAGTACTTGTCTCTCTTATTTTCTGAGAACCTGTAGATATTGTTCTAAAATTGAAATATATCTAACTTATATGTTTTTAGAGTTTTTTTAATCTGGACCATTTTTAAGATCTTCATTGAATTTGTTACAGTATTGTTTTTGTTGTTTATGTTCTGGTTTCTTGACCGTGAGGCACATGGGAACTTAAACCCACACGCCTGCATTGGGAGGCAAAGTCCTCACCATTAGATCTCCAGGGAAGTCCCTGAAATTTATTTTAATGCTTACTAATACTTACAGGTAACTTAGCCTCTTCTGGCTTAAAACAGGGTCTCCAGGTGACTGTGAAGTAGAATTCCAGGTCCCTTCCCCTACCATCTCTTTCTCTTTTGCTTGCCCTAATCCTCAGAGTCTGGGTCCATACGAGCTGGTGTGTTTTCAAAGCACTGAGAAAGTGGTGGTGTCTCATCCTCACTGGCTTTTTGGTTGGATTTCTCATCCTCACATCAGCCTCTAGCTCAAGTGGCCCCTGCTACAGTATTCCCCCAAACTACCCTACAGACGCCGTGGGTCTTCATCCTGGAATTCTCTTCCTCTCTCCATGAGCCTCAGTGGTGTTTCCAGACCTCCCACACACGCCCAAACCCAAGGGGTCATGGCCAGGGTGGTGGTGAGCGGTGGGCAGTCTTTCTCCAACCAAAAGACTGTGCTGTGGTTTCTTTCCCTCTGTTGTTGTCTTTTGTTGCTAAGTCGTGTCCATCTCTTTTGCGAACCCAAAAGATGGCCCTAAATCTCCATGGGGTTGAAAAATAGAAAAAGAACCTGCACAGTCTAGAAAGAAAATGAGACAAAGAGAGGTTTGCGATGAGCAAGATGTCTGGATCTCTACTTCCCTAGTGTCAAACTGGTTTTCTTTCTAGTTACTTTCATGCCCTCTCTGTTCACCAGCTCCTCCCCTTTTTACTTCACCAAGTGAACTTGGCTACACCTTCCTCAGTATCTCACATTGCTCCCTTCAGCTGGACTTCTCCAAGTAACGAAGCTGGCTTTTCCATCCTGAGTGCTCATATGGAGGCCACAGGGATGGTTACCATGGACACCAATCTAGCCAAAAGACCTCAGGGCCCCTGCTTGAGATGGGAGGCCTCATCCTCCTATCCCCCAGGCTCCTTGGGTAGAGGAAGGGAGAAGAAGGGCATGGACCACTGGTTACAGACAATGAACACAATACCTTGGATGCAGTAGTTGCAGTGAGACACCCATGCACAGTGAGAAAGATTCAATTTCACTGTGGTCCTTGCCATTTCTTCCTCCTCTTCTCCCATCCTGCCCTGTTTTCTTTCTTCATCGCTCTTTCTCTTCCCCTCTCCTGGCAGGCAGTGGAGTCCAACCTGGATTTCAATTCTAGCTCTGCCTTTTGCTAGCTGTGTGACAGTGCTCGAGAAATTTGACTTCTCCGATACTTAATTCCCTTGCCTATTAAACAGGGGTGAAGATACCTACCTCCATTCTCTAATGAGAACCAGATGAGAGAATGTCTGATATCTATCCAGGGGAAATTAAACACCCAATTAATGCTCTCCATGGTGATCATGTCTCTCCTCCAGTAAGTCCTATTGAAACTATGCAACTCAGATTGGGACTTAAACCTACTGTCCTTTTTTTTTTTTTTTTTTTCAAATTTTTATTTATTAGTTTTGGCTGCCTTGGGTCTTCATTGCTGCACATGGGTTTCTCAATGCAGTGGCTTCTCTTGTTGCAGAGCACAGGCTGTAGTGAGCACAGGCTTCAGTAGTTGCAGCACATGGATTTAGTTGCCCTGTGGCATTTCACGTGGGATCTTTCCAGACCACGGATCAAAACCTATGTCCTCTGCAATGGCAGGTGGATTCCCAGCCACTGGACCACCAGGGAAGCCCCTCAAACCCACTGTATTTTAATTGAAATCACCCACCTGGTCTCAGGACTTAATGAAGTTCAGGTTCTTTAGTCTCATCGCAGAAGAGTGATAGGTAAAAAGTAGATTTATTGAGAAAGATATACACTCCACAGACCAAGTGTGGGCCATCTCAAAAGCCTTGGAGAGCAGCCCTGAAATATGGGGCAGTCAGTTTTTACGGGCTGGGTGATTTCATAAGCTAACAGGTAAGTGGGAGGGTCACTCCAACTGTTTCGAGGAAGGGGTAAGGATTTTCAGGAATTGGAGCACTGCCCGCTTTCTGGCCTTTTATGGTCGGCCTCAGAACTGTCCTGGCACCTGTGAGTGTGTCATTTAGCTAATACATTGTGATGAGCATCTGATGAGGCTTGATCCACTGGGAGTTGAATCTTCCAGCAACATAGGCCTCGTTGGTTCTAACCAGTTTTTTGGTTTTTGTCATATGCTCAATGGCGCTATCATTCTTTTAAAAGTTGTGCCCTGCCCCCTTCCCTCCTGTCTCCCTATTCAACCAACAGAATTCACAGGGGCTGCAAGGTAGGAAACCACAACTTTAATGAGAAGCTTGAGATTTCTTTTTATTCCAAGACGCTTAACATTTCCCACTGAGTTGCCTACATAGCCTCATTCTCCCATTTAGATGTGCTTAACACTCTGGGCATCTTCTTACCATAGGTATATATTTTTCTGCTAAGATAATCAAATATGCCAGTAGGGCTGAAGGAAGCAAAACAGAGCCACGGATAAGACAATTTCCCCGGCGCATAAAATGCAAAGGGACTCTGAGCAGAGATGGCATGCCGAATGTCCAGGAGCACTGGGGAGATGTCTGGATCAGTGTAGGTTTTCATTAACCTGAGAAAACTACGTTCGCTAAGGATATAGTCCTGGCCGTAGTCCTCTTGCACTTCAGGGGACAGGTTGTCCAGGACAGTTCTCTCCAGCTTCTCCCACATTTGACTCGTGCCTGAGATGTCTGAGATGCAAAAGAAAATAAAAGAGAGAGAGAGGCTCAGATGCTAGGAAGGCCAGAACAGGCATGTCTTACCCCTAACTGGGAAGAAGGCTCTTGGAATTGGCTTCTGTCAGGAAGGACATTCCCAAATGCCTATTAAAGTAAGTGCTTTGATTTTTATTTTTTAAAGATTTTTGGATGTGGATCATTTTTAAACTCTCTACTGAATTTGTTACAGTATTGTTTCCGTTGTTCATGTTCTGGTTTTTTTTTTTTTGGTCAGAGAGGTGTGTGGAATCTTAGCTCTCCCACCAGGGATTGAACCCACACCCCCTGCACTGGACGGTGAAGTCTTAACCACTGAACCTCCAGGGAAATCGTAAAGTATGTGCTTTCTAATGGCAACTCTATTTTTTAAACAGGCATACAGAACAGAGCACAGAGGATTAGGTTTCCGCAAACTGAACAACTCATGTAACCAGCAGCCAGATCAAGAAAAGGAAAAACCAGCCAAGGCTCCTTTCCCAGGAGCAACTGTTCCAATGAACAGAACAGAGTTTTCCTGACTTTAGATGCATGCACACATGGGTAAATTATTGATCTGTTATACTATGATGGCCACTGGGGTTGTTTTCAATTTGAGGCTCTTACAAATAGTGTTGCCATAAACATTCTAGTACATATCTTTTCATGACTATTATATACAATATAAAATATAATATACATATTATCTATGCCAATGTGCCAAGTCGCCTCAGTTGTGTCCGACTATTTGCAACCCTATGGACTGTGGCCAGCCAGGCCCCTCAGTCCACTTTTAAAAATATAGCAGTAATGCCTGTGTATAAAGTTAAATATATGACATTGGGAATTCCCTGGTAGCCTAGTGGTTGGAATTCCGGGTTTCCACTGCCATTGCCCGGGTTAAATCCTTGGTAAGGGAAGGTCCCAAAAGCCTTGCAGCCAAAAAAGAAAAAAAAGTTAAAAAATAATTAATTTTGAACATGATTTTATCTATTTAATAAATATAACTTTCATTTTAAACAACATATTAAAATTTAACACATAATGATATGTGGTTAAATATACAACCATAACTTAATATAGAAGTAAATTCTTGCTTATTATAGAAAATTTAACATATCTATGTGCTGTGCTGTGCTTAAAAGCTCAGTCATGTCCAACTCTTTGTGACCCCATGGAGAATAGCCCACCAGGCTCCCCTGTCTATGGAATTCTCCAGGCAAGAATACTAGAGTGGGTTGTCATGCCCTCCTCTAGGGTATCTTCCCAATCCAGAATCGAACCCATGTCTCCCTCATTACAGGCTGACTCTTCACCATCTGAACCACCAGGGAAGCCCAAGAATACTGGAGTGGGTAACCTACCCCTTCTCTAGGGGATCTTCCTGACCCAGGAATCAAACCTGGGTCTCCTGCATTACACACGGGTTCTTTACCAGCTGAGCTACCAGAGAAGCCCAATAATATCTATGCTAAGTCGCTTCAGTCGTGTCCGACCCTGTGCGACGCCATAGACAGCAGCCCATCAGGTTCCTCTGTCCCTGGGATTCTCCAAGCAAGAATACTGGAGTGGGTTGCCATTTCCTTCTCCAGTGCATGAGCGTGAAAAGTGAAAGTGAAGTGGCTCAGTCGTGTCCGACTCTTCGCGATCCCATGGACTGTAGCCCACCAGGCTTCTCCGTCCATGGGATTCTCTAGGCAAGAGTACTGGAGTGGGGTGCCATTTCCTTCTCCAAATCATATCTATACATTTACTTTAAAATATAGTAGCAATGTCTGCTTATTGTATAAATAATGAATACTAAGGAGATGCATATTTTTAAAAAATTAATCTCCTCTGAGGTCACTCACAGTTTTGTGTCATCTTGCAGTCCCTCCTACTTCATAAACATATACATGTATGCTTGACTTCAGCTTCAGTTTGTTTTCATTGGCAAACACATATAGTATGTATTTTGTTTGTTTGTTTCCAGGTTTTGTTTTTGGTTTGCTTGCTTAGTAATAAATCACAGACCTGCCTCCTGGTCAATGGCTCAAGGTTTAAACCAGAGCTGCGGAATTTTCCACCGAGCAGTTTTTAGTCACTGCTTCTCAATCGAAGGCCGGCCCAGTCGCTCCTGGGTTTCCCCATTTCAGGCGTGCTGCCATCAACAACCTTGCACAATATATCCCCTTTACTTCTTTAGGTTACTGTCCCCAGAGGGTAACGATCTGGTCAAAAAAAAAAGGTATATTTCGAATTTTAATAGCTACGGCCAGATTACTTTCCAGAAAGGTTGTAGCGACGCACACTCCCTCCTGCAAAGCGTGTGATTGCACAAGGGTTGCTGTGGGGGTGAATCTCGTATGCCAGCCTGGGTGACTCCTGGATATCAGAACAGTGAGGGAGCCTGGCTAACCCAGTTATACTCAAGGAAATGCAAACACGGTTTCAATCACTCATTTGCTTTCATGAAGGCATGACACCCTGACACCCATACTTAAAGAAATGATTACCCTGACCGTTACCACTCTGGGGGCTGCTTTGACTTGGAAAACATGTTTGCATGACCTATCCTTCCTCCAGCTGCTTCTTCCCTAGTCTCTGCTCTCACAGCCTAGGGGGTTTCTTTTCCTCTCCACTTTCTCCCTCTCTGAACATCTCATGGACACTCTAATCACTCTTGCACCTGCCCTGCCCACAATCCCCAAAGCTATGTTTATTGAAGACAAAGCCACCAGCCTTTGACCAAACTTCATCTGCCTCTTCTGACATACAGTTGCCCATCCCCTGCCATTTTGAGGCCATACACAACAAAACTGTTAAGATGACCTGGTTCCAAACCCAAACACTAGCTCATCTCAGCTCTGTGGCTTGAGAAGTTCCTTAACTGCTCTGAGCCTCAGTTTTCTAACCTATGAAATGGGACTATTATGATGCCTGCCTCATGCGTGCTCAGCTGCTCAGTCGTGTCACAGCTTTGTGACCCCTGAGGACTGTAGCCCACCAGGCTGCTCCATCCGTGGGATTTCCCAGGCAAGAGTACTGGAGTGGGTTGTCATTTCCTTTTCCAGGGGATCACATAACATCTTAAAATGTGCTTGGAGTGCAAAATGTTCTAGCTATTTTTATTGCAAGGGACCCCTAAAATCTGATGTCTCCTTGAATGTCTTCAGAAATCTGTGTCCCTAAAGATTCCTTTTCTCCTCTCCCAGTTCAAATGTCATTCTCCAAACATAATTCCTCAGCCCTCTACCATCTGGCCTCTTGCCTTTAGAGAGCCCAGCAAATATCAGCTTTATTTTTCATTTTACTTATTCTTTTTGGCCCCACTGTGTAGCATGTGGTGGGATCTTCCCTGTGACCAGGGATTGAACCCCAGCCCCCTCAGTGGAAGCAAGGAGTCCCAACCACTGGACTGCCAGTGAAGTGAAGTGAAGGGAAAGTTGCTCAGTCGTGTCCAACTCTTTGAGACCCCATGGACTATACAGTCCATGGAATTTTCCAGGCCAGAATACTGGAGTTGGAGTTAGCCTTTCCCTCTCCAGAGGATTTTCCCAACCCAGGAATTGAACCCAGATCTCCCACATTGCAGACAGATTCTTTACCAGCTGATCCATGAGGGAAGCCCAAGAATACTGGAGTGGGTAGCCTATCCCTCCTCTAACAGATCTTCCTGACCCAGGAATCAAACCAGGGTCTCCTGCACTGCAGGCAGATTCTGAGCTCTCAGGAAAGCCCACTGGGCCACCAGGGAAGTCCCCAAATGTCAACTTTAAATTGAGAGCAGCTTAGTTTGATATCAAAGAACCAGGCACTACCCCAAGGGATCTGATTTCTAATTCCCCACCATTGTGGTGTCATAGATGTCCATGCTGGAATATCTGTTACCCCCCCTACAGTGGTGTCCTCGCCTGGTGAATGATGTTGATTAAACCTACCCCTCAGGGTTGTGATGTAAATTAAGACATATACAGAAAAGATGGGAGTAAAATTGGAATGATAATTAAGGGAACAATTTAGAATTATCCAGTAAAGTTGAAGATAATGAAAATCTATGATCCAGTCATCCCATTCCTGGGTATATGTCGTAGGAAAAATCACATACACACACACATACACCACAGTATGTGAGCCAGGAGCTCCACAGAATTGTTCACAATTGTCCAAAGAAGAAAGAAAGAAAGAAGAAAAAGTTGCTCGTCATGTCTTTGCAACCTCATGAACTGTAGCCTGCCAGGCTACCCGGTCCATGGAATTCTCCAGTCCAGAATACTGGAGTGGGTAAACTTTCCCTTCTCCAGGGGATCTTTTCGACCCAGGGATCGAACCCAGATCTCCTACATTACAGCCAGATTCTTTACCATCTGAGCCACCAGGGAAGTCCAAAGCAACCCAAATATCCCATTGATAGTAGAAAAATTTGTGGCATATTCACAGAATATGACACAGCAATGAAAATGGATGAACTAGAGCACAGCACAGAAGAATTGTGAAAAGATAATATTTTGTGAAAAAAGAGACACAAAAGATTATATACATGTTGATTCCGTTCAAAGCTCAAAAACTGATAAGGGCAAACTATTGTTTGAGGACGCATGCATGCATGGAACACTGTCAAGAACAGCAAATAAACAATTGTTAGAGAAAGTACAGGAGGTTAAATGTTGCAGGGAGGAGAGAGCCAAAAGTGGGGGGGATCGTATGGGGGGCTTCTGAGAGCTGGAAATGTTTTGTTTTTTGATTTGGATGTTAAGTGAGTGAATTTCTGTAACAGTTTACTAAACTGTGTATATGTGATATATTTTTCAGTTTAAAAAAAAAAGAGCAACAGCATCAAGAAGGAATGTATGGAAAATGGCTAGTGCCTGGTAAGAGCTGCTGCTGCTGCTGCTGCTGCTGCTGCTGCTAAGTCACTTCAGTCGTGTCCAACTCAGTGCAACGCCATAGACGGCAGCCCACCAGGCTCCCCCGTCCCTGGGATTCTCCAGGCAAGTACACTGGAGTGGGTTGCCATTTCCTTCCCCAATGCATGAAAGTGAAAAGTGAAAGTGAAGTCACTCAGTCATGTCCAACTCTAGCAACCTCATGGACTGCAGCCCACCAGGCTCCTCTGCTCATGGGATTTTCCAGGCAAAAGTACTGGAGTGGGGTGCCATTGCCTTCTCCGCTGGTAAGAGCAGCTGCCCCCAAATGCTAGCAATGACAATTTCACTGGGTCCTTAAACAGTCACTTAATTGCAGGGCTGCTGTCTGGTCCACAGTGCATCCTACATCTCTGTGTTAGAAGTTTGCGCGGGCTGTGTCACCAAGCCCTCAAACTCCCTGCCAGTTCATCATTCTCCCCTTCTCCACTAGCTGTCAGGCAGCTTTCCTCGCTCCGTCTCTCAGGCTGTCACATTTGGCATCGTCTCTGACCCATCCTCCTTCTCCATCAACTCCCCTCAATTCTTCTCCCCACCCAGAGAGTCCCCAAGCTGAAAACCCCTCCCCAGACTTCGCCTCTCCTCCAACGGTCCCACCTCTCAACCCAGATGGGCCACGTGTCTTTCCCCAGGTTTTCATCCCAGATGGCTCCTCCCGGACAGCTCTGGGAGACTCCTGGCTGCCAAATACCTCAAGACAAAGTTCTGCTTTTCTTTTTGATTTACATCTGGTGTGTTTGAGTTAATATTCAAACCTCTAGGGTTTGTTCTTTAGCGTGTTGGGCATCCCTCTCCAAGTGTGCAGTTTTTTATTAGACATGCTCTTTTACATCTTCGCTTAAATCACCAATTAAATGTTTGATGGCCCAGAACTAAGGACTCAGCCATGAGGGGTCATTTGCCTCTCCCTAGAGTCCAGAAATTCAGCAAGAGGAGAAGAAAGGACAGCCAATCTCCTCCCCGGGTAGAAGGAGGCAGATTATATCCATATCCTCCAGAGAGGACGAGGTAGTGTTTGAAAAAAAACATGACATCAATATAATTTGTTGGTGTGAGGAGGCAGGGGAGCAACTATACATTGCAAAGCCGGGCACTTGGCCATCAGTGCTTGAAAGAGGGGCTTCCCAGTTGGTGCTAGTGGTAAAGAACCCACCTGCCAATGCAAGAGAAGTAAAAGATGGGGGTTCGACCCCTGGGTCAGGAAGATTTTCTGGAGGAGGGCATGGCAACCCACTCCAGTATTCTCGCCTGCTGAATCCCATGGACAGAGGGGCCTAGCGGGCTGCAGTCCCCAGGGTTGCAGAGTCGGACACAACTGAAGGGCTGAGCACAGATACAGGCTTAAGAAAGGCTCACCCATCCCAGCCCCATTTTGGTCCACTGCTGATGGGTTTGATTTGACCTCTGTCAGAACAGAACCTCTGTCAGAATCTCTTCCAGAATGAACACTTCAGGGCTCTTGGGCTCAGACACCTACTTGTTTTGAAGCCTCCGGGCTGGATGACAGAGACTTTAACTCCCCATTTGGACAGCTCTTGTCGCAGGATTGATGAAAACATGATCAGAGCTGCCTTGGATGAGCCATAAGCTGCCATCTTCTGCATTGGAACCCCTCCTAGGGAACGAGAGGAAGAAAAAAAATCAAGTCTGAGGTTTTTATTTGTTCATCCACTAAGTTTTTAGATGGCACCTACTTCATGCCAGGAGCTGGTATCAGCAGTGACTAAGGCAGACAAAGGAAGACAAGGGCCCCCGGTAGCCAGGTGAGCCTGTGTTCCTGGTCACACTGTTGTCTGGCTTCCTTTGCTTCTGCTTTCCATGGCTGTTCCATCACAACCAGTCCAATGACAAACCAAGGGTAAGGCTCAGTCTCTCCCAGCAATTAAGCTAATGTAATAAAGAGCGTCTGCCCAACCTCTGACCTTCCGGTTTGGCCAACCTACATTCTGAGGTCCTGGGTGGACATATGTTGGGGGAAGGAGGGGTAGAATGGGCACTGTTCATTCCATTCCTGTACTTGTACTTGGGCTTAACACATTGCCACAAGGAGTAACAGACACCACAGGGAAATGTGGGACATCTCTGTAAGAGGGTATGACCTGTCAGAATGGCCATCATCAAAAAGACTCTAAGTAATAAATGCTGCAGAGAGAGTTTGGAGAAAAGGGAACCCAATTATTGTGGACAGTGACTGCAGCCATGAAATGAAAAGATGCTTGCTCTTGGGAAGAAAATTGCAGGCCAGTAAAACTAGGGGGCAGGGAACATAGGCATTGAAGAGATATTTAAAGAGCTAATATCAGTTAGCATTATTCTTCTTACATGATTATTAAAGCTCTGGTCAGGATTTCCCTGATGATCCAGCTGTTAAGACCCCATGCTTCCAGTACAGAGGGTTCAGGTTTGACCCCTGGTGGGGAACCTAAAATCTCACAGGCCAGGTGGTGCAGCCAAAAAAAAAATTTTTTTTTTTTTTAATAAATCTTTGGTCTGGCTCACATGACTTCCTTTTGGGAAACACTCTCCCTTATCCCTCTGTCTTTGCAGGAAGGCCATCAGTCAGGGGTACTGTCATCATTAAGAGAGGCCAACTGGCCTATCATGATCTTGCATCCCCTGGCCATGGAGACTGGGTTGGGGCTGTGCATGTGACTTCAACTGAGCAGAGTCCTGATATAGATTGTGGAAGGGAGATAGCTTTATCGTTTATTCCTGGATATCTACATTTGATAATGGTGAAATATCAGAACTCCTGGGCCCATTTTGGTCACCACCTCACAGAAGGTAAGCAAAAGAAAGTGGTGACAAGTGAGTTCAGAAAGCTAGAGGTGGGGGGTTGTGGACTGAAACAGAGATGGAAGCGGGGAAGAGTTATGATGGCCCTGAAGCTTGTTTGCAGCTGTCAGTGAGCTCATAAACTCCTACTTCCTTCAAGTGCCTTTGAGGTTTGGCCCTGTCACTTAAAAGAAAGAGTGCTGAAGCTTAACTAATGCAATTTCAATACAGAATCTGGCATCAAATATTAAACTCTGATTCCTGCTTGCCACATATTTAAGCTGCTTCTTATTGAAGTGATTAAATTAAGAGTTCAAAATCCAATTCCCTCCTTTGACCCGTGAGAAGGGCCAAAGAAGCTAAAGCAACTTGTTCAAACTTTCAACCCAGTTTGGACAGTTAGACTTGTCATTTCTTCATAGTTTTTAGAGATGAGGTATGCGTGGCCAGCTGGAAGGCAGGTTAGCAGAGTGCAGCAGTTAAGGGCTGGTTTCTGGAGCCAACTGCGCCTGTATTCAAAGCCAGTTAAAGTTAGGAAAACCAATTCATGTTTATGCACCTGTCTTTTGATCTGTAAATTAGGAATAAGGTGATACGTGTATCACAGGATGGTTGTGAAAGCTGAGTGAGTGAGTGGTACAAAACAGGCTCCCTAATAGGCCTTCCTGTTATTTGCACAGGAACTGGGCTCTCTCAGGTGATTCCAGCGGTCAGATTTGGTTGTTAAATGCTTCTCAAGAACATTTCTGAATTCTTTCCATTTATTTCTGTCTTCTGGATATGTAAATGTTAATACAGCTTGGGACCTGGGAAAACAGGTTTATGTTTCGGTTGTAGAAGTTGTGACTCAGAAGTTGGATAGTGAGCTGGCATTGTTGTCTTATCTTTGATCTAAGTCTCAGAGATGTGGGTGGGGGCAGGGGGAGGGCAGGGGTAAGGTATGTTGTGTTTCAAGAGTCTGAAATTAAATCTAAGGCTATGCTGGAAGAAAGTGTTTCTTGTTTACATGTTTGGTTTTGATTGGTCTTGAGTTGTATGTGCCTTGGTCAAAATATATTTCCCTTAAATTATGTTGACTGAAAGCATATCTTAAAAGGTTGCATTTTGTATGATTCCATTTATATTACATTCTTGAAATAAAATTATACAGATGGAGAATAGATTCGTGGTCGCCAGAAGTTGGAGTGAGAGTACGGTCCTGAAAGGGATAGCTCAGGGGATCCTTTTGCTGAAACATTCTGTATTTTGATTCTGTTGGTGGTCTTAGAAATCTATGCATATGATGAAACTGCACAGAATTACACACACACACACACACATAAATGGGTACAGATAAAACTGATGAAGTCTGAATAAGCTCTGTGTTGGTATTGATGGTTTTGATGTCACACTATAATTACGCAAAATGTTATCTTTAGGGAAGGCTGAGTGAAGGGCCAACAGGACTTCCCTGTACATTTCCTTGCAGCTTCCTGAGAATCTATACTTTCCAAATAAAAAAATTTAAAAGGCATACTCTCTTTAAGACATCTTAGGGCAAGAGAATTGCCTAGCTCCCATGTAGGTCTTTGGATGTATCAAGATCATAAGGTCTCTTAACATTTTGGTAAATAAACTAAAAATTTAGGTTTGTTTTTTTTTTAAGCTTGTCATGGGAGGCCCCTAAATTTCCCTGGTGGCTCATTGGTAAAGAATCCGCCTGCCAATGCAGGAGATGTGGGTTTGATCCCTGGGTTGGGAAGATCTCCTGGAGAAGGAAATGGCAATCTGCTCCAGTATTCTTGCCTGGAGAATCCCACGGACAGAGGAGCCTGGCGGGCTACAGTCCATGGAGTTGCAAAAGAGTTAGACATGACTTAGCAACTAAATAACAACAAATAGGAAGCTCCCAAATCAAGGTCTGGCTAATCTGAAACATAAAAGATGAGCCCCCTGAGCATACCAGAGTGTGAAACATTTCTCCTGAGGCGGCAAGCAGAATTTAAATTGACAAATTTAAAGTGTCAGTGTACTTGCTTGTCACTCCATCCCACATGCACCCCCATCACATACTTGGCTAATACAGAAGCAAAACTTTGCCCTTAGAGGGATACTTGCTTAAGAGATACTAAAATTGAATGCTGGGGTTCCTGTCAATCGTTTCTAAGTAGCCAGCGCTGGTAAACTGCCCAGAATATGGGGTGACCTGTTATTAAGCAACTTAATGGAACACCCAGGCAACAATGGGACTTGTTTTAACCATCTGCATACAAACCTATGGACTATTTTGCTGCTGCTGTGGTTGCTTAGTTGCTATGTCTAACATTTTGCAACCCCATGGACTGTAGCCCACCAGGCTCCTCTGTCTATGGGATCTCCCAGGCAAGAATAATGGAGTGGGTTGCCCTTTCCTCCTTCAGGGGATCTTCCCAACACAGGGATCGAACTCTCATCTCCTGCATCGGCAGGCGGAATCTTTACCACTGAGCCAGCATGGAAGCCCCAGGGACTCTTTCCATCCTTCACAGCTGCAAACCGTCTATCTCCCCTTGGTGGAGCCACCCTGAATGCAGCATCCCACCCCCTTCTAAATCTGCCAGTCTCCCCTACCCAGTCTTTCTGCCTCAGGGAACTATTCAGTGACTCTGTTGTCTGCAAGAACAAACTCAGCGTTCACATTTGTCATCAGTCTGGGGTTCCTTGTCTTGGACTTCATGGTGTAGAGGGAACCTTGAAGTTACAATCCTGCAGCTTACAGAACTGTGAGGCCTTCCCCCGACCCACTCCCCGCTCCATCCCCTAAGGTGGGGCTCAGTCCTAGTCTTTGCCTGACTCATTTGGTGCTGGACAAGCAACAGGTTAGTAACCTTTCTCTCAGTTCTAGCAGTCAAGTGCTCTCGGGGTTCTCTGAGGAAGCACAGGGCCTCAAAGGCTCCTCATATGCACACGACCCACACCTACCAGATCATCTTTTTCGTGACCAAAAGCCAACACACGGCTTTCCAAGCGGATGTCCTACAACACAGGGCGGGATAACTGCAACTTCTCAGCCCGAAGCTGTATAGCTAGGCTGTGATATTTTGATTCATAATAAATGTGTATTTGGTCATGGTCGTTGTTTCTGGCACTGGGCTTCTAAAGCCCTGGGAGTTTCCTAAGGCAGCGGTCCCCGGCCTTTTTGGCACCAGGGACTTTCATGAAAGACGATTTCTCCACAGACAGGAGGTGGGGGTGGGGATGATTTCAGGATGATTCAAGCACATACATTTATTATGCACTTTATTTCTGATCTAAAAGCTAAAGAAAGCTAAGTCGCGTCCAACTCTTTGGGACCCTGTGGACTACAGCTCACCAGGCTCCTCAGTCCATGGGATTCTCCAGGCAAGAATACTGGAGTGGGTTGCCATTTCCTTCTCCAGGGGATCTTCCCGACCCAGGGATCGAACCCAGGTCTCCCGCATTACAGGCAGACGCTTTAACCTCTGAGCCACCAGGGAAACCTGCCACTAATCTGACAGGAGGTACTAGTCTCAGGGCTGGATGTTGGGGACCCCTGCCCTAAGGGACAGGAGCTGCAAAGGTTAAAGGAGACTTTTGTCATGTTAATGAGGCAACCAACAAAATCCTAGTCTAAGGATGTGGCTGGTTGCTGCTGGATTCAACCTTGTGATTAGAGGTTGGAACTTTCAGTTTTACCCCCACCTCCATCTCCAGTGAGGGGAGAGGGGAGATTGAGATCAATCATCAATGGCTAACGATGTAGTCAATCACGTGCTCTAACGAAGCCTCACGAAAGCCCCAAAGGAGGGGGTTGGGAGAGCTTCCTGGTCAGTGACCACATGGAGACTGGCTTTCAGAGAGCATGGAAACATCTCACCCTTTCCCCATGCCTTGCCCTGTGTAGCTCTTCATCTGGCTCTTGATCTATATCCTTTAATATCCTTTGTAATAAACCAGTAATCCAGTGAGTTGAGCTACTCTAGCAAATTAATCAATCCCAACAACGGAGTAGTTGGTACCTCTGCTCTACAGCCCATCAATCAGAAGCACAGATAACCTGGGCTTGTGAGCAGCATCCACTGTTTGTTTGTTTGCCCCCGTGTTTGCCTGCTATGTCCTCGTTTGGTAACCTGGAAGAGTGAGAATTTAGAGTAAAAGACCTTGGTACCAACCCTCATTCCATTGCTTACCAGCTGGTGATCCTGGGCTAGAATGTGCTTAATCTAAAAGGAATTAGTCTCTGCATGTTGCAGATAGATGTTAGAATTGAATCCAAAGTCGGGATGGGAGTTGTTGGGGAGACAGTCCTATAGGACTGAGCCCTCAGCCAGTGGGACCTGATGCTATATCCAGGTAGGGAGCGTCAGAATTGAGTAGCATTGTAGGCACCCTGCTGGTATCTGAGCATTGCTTACTGGTGTCGGGGAAACTCTTCTCTGTGATTTGGGACCAGGCACAGGACACATTTATAGGGGTGCCAGGGTCCCATATCCACAGCAGCTTTCTCATTCTCTAATATCTTCCCAAGACAGTACTCTCGTGACCTTGTCTCGGGAGAAAGTAGTGAGGGCTCCCAGCTGGCTTCTGCTTCCTCCAAGGTCAAGTGAGTCAATTCAACTAACAAAGTCCAGGGAATTCCCTGGTAGTCCAGGGGTTAGGGCTTCCCTGCTGAGGGCTAGGGTTCAATCCCTGGTCAGGGTCTAAGAATCCCCACCTCCATCCTCCCCCCCACAAAAAGGAACAAAGTTCATTGCTATATTGCACCTTTCCAACTCAAGAACACAGACAAGGGCTTCCATGGTGGTCCACTGGTTAAGATTCCATGCTTCCACCGCAGGGGACATGGGTTTGATCCCCTAGTTGGGGAAGTTCTGCATGCTACGAAGTGCAGCCAAAAGAGAAAAAAAAAAAGAATACAGACCAACCCAGGAGAGGTAGGTTTGCTTACCTCGTTTAGGTATGGATAACAGAAATTTGAGATTAATAGCATCTCCCCAGTCCCTGGGGATTTAACAAACTGTTCACTAACAAAAGAAATATCCAAGACCTTGTTCAAGGTGTGATTGTGAAGCAGTGGCAGCAGCTGGGAGTCTATCAGAAGTGCAAGCCCTCGGGTCCCACTCCAGACCCACTGAATCAGAAATTCTGGGGGTGAGAGCAGGATTGTTTTCTTACAGTGATAAAACACACAAAATGTAGAATTCCCCATCTAACCCTTTTAAGGTGTATAATTCAGTGGCTTTTAGTATGTTTACAATATTGCACAACCAACAGCACTATTTGGTTCTGTATTTTCAATGCCCCAAAAGGAAACCCCGTAACCATTAAGAAGTCACCTCTCACACCTTTTCCCTCCAGGACCTGAGAACCACTAACCTGCTTTCTGTCTATATGGGTTTGCCTGTGTTGGACATTTCACATAAATAGGACTGTCCCAAGATGTGGCCTTTTGTGGCTGGCCTTTGTCACTGAGCACGATCTTCTCAAGATTCACCCTTCAGTATATCAGTGCTTTGTTCCTTTTTGTGGATTAATAATATTCCCCTGTGTGGACAGACCACATTACATTCCTCAGTTCATCAGTTGATGGACATGTGGATTGTTTCCATCTCTAGCTATTGTAAATAATGATGCTATGAAGACCTGAGTACAAGTTTTTGTTTGAATACCTGTTTTCTGTTCTCTTAAGTACACACTTAGAGAGTCAATGAGGTAATATTTACACCGACTAGGGTGATGTCCTGAAAAATCAGAAAACAACACTTGATCTGCCAGGATGTGGAGGCAGAGCCACATTGTTGAGTCATACTGTAACTCTATGTTTAATTTGTTGCTGCTGCTGCTGCTATGTCGCTTCAGTCATGTCCGACTCTGTGCAACCCCATAGGTGGCAGCCCACCAGGTTCCCCAGTCCCTGGGATTCTCCAGGCAAGAACACTGGCGTGGGTTGCCATTTCCTTCTCCAATTTAATTTATTGAGGAACTGCCAAATGTTTTCCACAGAGGGTGTGCCATGTTACATTCCCACCAGCAATTCAGGAGAGTTCCACTTCCTCCACATCCTGGCAGATCAAGTGTTTTCTGATTTTTCAGGATATCACCCTAGTGGGGTGAAATATTACCTCATTGAAGTTTTGGCTTCCTGCCATTGTTTTTAAGTAGCCCTCTTGCTGATATTAATGCCTCCAAAGTTTAAAAAAATCATCCAGGGACCAGTAGCATTCACTTAGGAACTAGTTACGAAATACAGACTCTTAGGCCCTCTCAGACCGATTCAGTCAAATCCTGCATTTTAAGAGGGCTGCCCGATGCAAAGAGCAGACTCATTGGGAAAGACCCTGATGCTGAGAAAAATTAAAAGCAAAAGAAGAGGGCAACAGAGGATGAGATGGTTGGATGGCATCACCGACTCAAAAATTAAAAGCAAAAAGAGAAGAGGGCAACAGAGGATGAGATGGTTGGATGGCATCACTGATGGACATGAGTTTGAGCAAACTTGGGGAAATAGTGAAGGACAGGGGAGCCTGGCGCCCTGCAGTCCATGGGGTCACAGAGAGTCAGACACGACTGAGCAACTGAACAGCAGCAGCAACAGGTGATCACCATACACAGTGTTTGAGAAGCACTGATGTAGGCGACAGCCCTAAACTGCTAACACTTCCTCATCATTGCTTAAACACACTAGAGTTAGGGTCTGTGGTTTTTCTGTTTGTTTTGGGTTTGTTTGTTTGTTTTTTTTTTTAGCCCCCTCCCCACTTTTGCCTGGTATCTCATTGTTTGGAAGAGTGAGAGGAACACAGAATTTGGAGTCAAAAAACAGACCTGGGTGCCAACCCTGACTCAGCTGCTTGCCAGCTGGATGGTCCTGGGCTAGAGTGTTCTTGATCTAAAAGGGATTAGTCTATGCATCCTGTAGACGTTAGAAATGAATGACTTCAAGTATGTAAGCATCTAATTAAACTCAGCACAAAGACGTTCACTCCATCTTGCTCTCCCCTCTCCCCCATTGTCTTGTGCTTGCCCTGGCTAGTTTCAAGGAAGTAGATCTCATCTTTGGCTTCCTCTCACATTACTGAGCAGCTGAGACCGGCTGAATGGTTTGCCAGATGGTTCCCTTAAGGCAACTAGTTCGGCAAAGGAAAAAAAAAAAAAAAATCCAGGCATGATCCCATAGTCACTTTCTACCGACTGGGGCTTCCCTGGTCAGGAAAGAATCTGCCTGCAGGACAGGAGAGACGGGGTTCAATTCCTGGGCTGGAAGATCTGCTGGAGAAGGAAATGGCAACCCACTCCAGTAGTCTCGCCTGGGAAACCCCATGGGCAGAGTTGCCTGGTGGTTACAGTCCCTGGGGTCACAAGAGTTGGACACAACTTAGTGACTAAATCACCACATGGACTAAGTCAAACTGAACTCGAGGTTGGATCTACCGATGCCTAGAATTTGTAGACTTGGAAGATCATGGCATCCAGTCCCATCACTTCATGGGAAATAGATGGGGAAAGAATAGAAACAGTGTCAGATTTTATTTTGGGGGGCTCCAAAATCACTGCAGATGGTGACTGCAGCCATGAAATTAAAAGACGCTTACTCCTTGGAAGAAAAGTTATGACCAACCTAGATAGCATATTCAAAAGCAGAGACATTACTTTGCCAACAAAGGTCCATCTAGTCAAGGCTATGGTTTTTCCAGTGGTCATGTATGGATGTGAGAGTTGGACTGTGAAGAAGGCTGAGCACTGAAGAATTGATGCTTTTGAACTGTGGGTTGGAAAAGACTCTTGAGAGTCCCTTGGACTGCAAGGAGATCCAACCAGTCCATTCTGAAGGAGATCAACCCTGGGATTTCTTTGGAAGGAATGATGCTAAAACTGAAGCTCCAGTACTTTGGCCACCTCATGCGAAGAGTTGACTCATTGGAAAAGACCCTGATGCTGGGAGGGATTGGGGGCAGGAGGAGAAGGAGATGACAGAGGATGAGATGGCTGGATGCCATCATGGACTCAATGGACGTAAGTCTGAGTGAGCTCCGGGAGATGGTGATGGACAGGGAGGCCTGGCGTGCTGCGATTCATGGGGTCACAAAGAGTCAGACACGACTAAGTGACTGAACTGAACTGAAGACTCTCTGTGAGGCCAATGACTTGGACGTAAAGTTTTTCACTCGTTTTTAAACAGCTTAATGTGAGGGTGTCAACTACAAATTGGCACTTGCCAAGATTGTTGTGAACGACTGAACAAGGGCATTCACCATCTGCCTTGGTGGAGGCTGAACCCTGCACTGTTGCAACTGTTGGCCTTTAACAACCACTGAGGGAGTTCAGGGTAGAGTGAGGCACTCTGTGCCCCTGATGGCATAGGTCTTTAGATAGATGTTTTAGGAACAGATTTTATAAGCTCAATCTTTGTATCTCCTCATATCTAGAAAAGCAATAAATCCCTTCATGGTGACATCAGATCCTCTTGACTAGCAGAAACCTTTTTGAATGCTTAATGGTATTGAACTCCCCTCTTCACCAAAATCTTATGTATTGGCCTTCCCCTACTACCTCTTTTGGAACAGTCTCTCAGAACTATCTGAGGTGCTGCCTTCTGGACTGCAGTCCTCATTTTGCCCACAATAAAACTCAACACGCAACTCTCAAGTTGTGCATCTTTTTAGTCAACTTGGGCAACCATTACTATCTCTCAGTAGTGAGATCCCTGTTACTAGAGGGACTTCTGCAACTGTGCTAAGTGCTCAGAACCCACAGTGCATTTAGCTCTACAGTTGAGACAAGAAGTTCTCACTGGGGGTGATTCTGCACCCCACCCCCACCTCCAGTGGACACGTGGTGACTCTCTGTGAGGCCAATGACTTGGACGTAAAGTTTTTCACTCGTTTTTAAACAGCTTAATGTGAGGGTGTCAACTACAAATTGGCACTTGCCAAGATTGTTGTGAACGACTGAACAAGGGCATTCACCATCTGCCTTGGTGGAGGCTGAACCCTGCACTGTTGCAACTGTTGGCCTTTAACAACCACTGAGGGAGTTCAGGGTAGAGTGAGGCACTCTGTGCCCCTGATGGCATAGGTCTTTAGATAGATGTTTTAGGAACAGATTTTATAAGCTCAATCTTTGTATCTCCTCATATCTAGAAAAGCAATAAATCCCTTCATGGTGACATCAGATCCTCTTGACTAGCAGAAACCTTTTTGAATGCTTAATGGTATTGAACTCCCCTCTTCACCAAAATCTTATGTATTGGCCTTCCCCTACTACCTCTTTTGGAACAGTCTCTCAGAACTATCTGAGGTGCTGCCTTCTGGACTGCAGTCCTCATTTTGCCCACAATAAAACTCAACACGCAACTCTCAAGTTGTGCATCTTTTTAGTCAACTTGGGCAACCATTACTATCTCTCAGTAGTGAGATCCCTGTTACTAGAGGGACTTCTGCAACTGTGCTAAGTGCTCAGAACCCACAGTGCATTTAGCTCTACAGTTGAGACAAGAAGTTCTCAACTGGGGGTGATTCTGCACCCCACCCCCACCTCCAGTGGACACGTGGTAATATCTGAAGGTTTCTCAGTGCTGTGGGTGGGTACTACTTACATCTAATGAATCAAGAACACGTGTTGCTAAACATCCTACGGTGCATCAGACAGCCCCCCACAGAAAGAATTAGCCTCCCCGGAAATATCAATAATGTGGAGGCTGGGAAATGATGCCTTAGACTCGGGTGCTGTCACCCTGTCATGACAGAAGAGGAAAGGGACCCAAAGATAAGTGGGGTGGCCTGTCCCCAGGTCACCCAGCTGGTTTAAAACAAGAGCACAGTTCATGGCACAACCGGCTCAAAATCCCTGAGGCCTGAGTGTTTTGATAAGGTTTGCTTTTAGCTGTTCTCACTCAAGCACAGCTTGCAGCATAACACAGGTATTTGCTCTGCAATTTCTTAAGAGGACAGCTGGCCAGAAAGGACCTCAGACCTCTCAAACATAAAGATTTTTCACCTGCCCTTTGTCCCATCAATCAAAGAGTCATCTCTCACTTCCTTCAATCCTTGGTTAAATATTTATCAACCTGCCTTGCCGGGATTTAGGTTAAAGAGCCATCCTTTTCTGAGGGAAGGATGAGAAACGAACTTGCTTACAGGGTGGGGGGAAATGTCCTCCCAGGTAAGTTGTGGTCACATCTGGAAGTAGTGACCTATTGGGCATATCTGCCCAGGAGCTATAGTGTGTGACAGGGAGCAGCAGGATGCAGTGCCATACAGTGTCAGTCAGGCGTGGTGATGCCAGCAGCGGGCGAGATAAAAAGCCACAGGGGCACACAGCCAGCCTCTTCATGGCAGATGCCCTTCGAGTCTCCTACTCTGCTACATGCCAGGCTCAAGGCTGATGCTTAAATCCGTGTCATTTCATCCATCTCACCACGGCACTAAGAGGCAACAATCATTTTTATCCCCTCTGTAAAATGCACAAGCTGCAACTCAGATTCAGGACTTTGTCCTGGGTCACTCCACTGTCAGCGGGAAAGACAGGATCAAAACCCATGCAATTTATCCCCACTCAGCTTCCTGGCGTTTTCTCCTTTTTGAAACCTGATTCTACCTATATAGCTACATGCTGCCTCTCTTGTTCTTTCTCTTTCTTGTTGCTTTCTTTGGAGAGGGGGAGATGTAGGAGGGAAGGGTGTATTCATAATGTGATCGACTCTTGTGCACATCTCCTGGAGAAGTCTTTAAAGAATCAGTGTCAGTCAGGCGTGGTGATGCCAGCAGCGGGCGAGATAAAAAGCCACAGGGGCACACAGCCAGCCTCTTCATGGCAGATGCCCTTCGAGTCTCCTACTCTGCTACATGCCAGGCTCAAGGCTGATGCTTAAATCCGTGTCATTTCATCCATCTCACCACGGCACTAAGAAGCAACAATCATTTTTATCCCCTCTGTAAAATGCACAAGCTGCAACTCAGATTCAGGACTTTGTCCTGGGTCACTCCACTATCAGCGGGAAAGACAGGATCAAAACCCATGCAATTTATCCCCACTCAGCTTCCTGGCGTTTTCTCCTTTTTGAAACCTGATTCTACCTATATAGCTACATGCTGCCTCTCTTGTTCTTTCTCTTTCTTGTTGCTTTCTTTGGAGAGGGGGAGATGTAGGAGGGAAGGGTGTATTCATAATGTGATCGACTCTTGTGCACATCTCCTGGAGAAGTCTTTAAAGAAGCAATGTTTCTGCCCTGCCCCAATCCTGGAACTTCCTGTCTACAGGAGTGGTTATACTGACCCTCTTTACACCTGGGTATGGGAGTGAGGCTAAAGCTTACAGATTAGTAGGCAGAGGAACATGGTAGAGGTGATCCTTTGGGAAAAGTCTCTGACATGATGTTAACACAAGATCCTACCTAAATCAGTGGGAGAGGCAGTGACTTGGTGCATCAGAGCATTGGGCCAAATTTCAATTCCAGTTCTAGCTGGAGGGTTGGTTATATAACTGTTCTGAAACTTGATTTTCACAACTGCAAAAGGAGGATACTAATACTTTGCGGGGTTGTTGGGATCATATATCTGATGGCATCCCCAAAATGCCTAAAACCTAATAGTTGTTTGCGTAATTGCTAAGTCATGTCTGACTCTGACCCCATGGACTATAGCCTGCCAGGTTCCTCTGTCCATGGGATTTTCCAGGCAAGAATATTAGAGTAGGTTGCCATTTCCTTCTCCATAATGCCTAATGGATGCTTTCTAATAATTATTAACATCTATTAGATGTCTGCTATATGCCAAGCACCTAAGTACTTTAACATCAGTTCTGTTGGTCACAACTGTCCATCTTCCAACCACTCTTTGACTCTGACCCTCTTGCCTCCCTCTTATAAGCATTCTTGTAACCGCATCAGACCCACCTAGATAACTCAGGATGACCTCTGCCTTTCAGATCCTTGACTCAATCATACCTACAAAGTCCCTTTTGCCAGGTAAGGTCACACGATTCAGGTCCAGGGAATCGTGGCATGGATATATTTGAGAGATCATTATTCTCTACCAGACCACTTGTCTATTCACAGTGTCCTGAGACACTGTCTTTGGAGTTACTTGCTATCAGCCTTGAATAAGTGGAACGGAGTTATCAGTTCCAGCTTAGCTCCTCCTGGCTGATGCAAACTTCCATGATAAATCTACATGACATTCTTGTCATGCAGCGGGTGGCCTAGGTGCCAGACTCAAGACGGCCTGAAGGGTCAGGGCAGCCAGGAGCTCCCGGGAGAACTTTGGAGAACACTTCTTAGTGACTGGCTCTCTCTCTCTCTCGCCATACCTCCATCTTCAAAATGAGAAAAAGACCAGCATGTACTCCCAAATAAGTACATATTCCAAAATTACTATTACATTAGCTTTGCCAAGAGACTCGTCATCAAGCTGTCATCATCTTGGATGTTAATTTCCGTGGATTAGTAGTGGGCTATATAGGGTCTTTTACACATCCCATGACTTTTCTGATTTTTGTGTTACAGTCTAGCTTCTTTTCTCCTTGCTTAAAATCTCTTCCATTGTTCTGCAAAACACTCATCAGCAAACTGCAAGGAATTCTGCTGAATTCCTTTGCTCCTCATCAATAAGGTAAACTGTATGCATGGTTTAAGAGTTTTGGCTCCTGTCTTCTTACAAACGCCTGTGCTGTCAGAGACATATGCTTCCTATCTGCTCTGATTTCATGCTATTGTTCTAACAACTTTATAAATACCCTGGGTGATTTCTGAGTCCTGAAAATGAACCCACTGCTGGGTTTTCCCTGAAACATAAGGATTCGGAGCTGGGTGTGATGAAGGAAGACTCCACACATCCTGGTGGATGGGGTGAGAGGCTCCAGTGGGTGACTGGCTGAGAGCAAAGGAGAGAAAGGCACAGGGATAAACAAACCAAAGAAAGCTCAAAGCTCTGAAACCTAAAGACCAGGAGATGAACAGAAAGAAGTTAAGAGAGCAAACTTTTCAGTTGCTAGTAGCAAGTTTAGCTTCAAACATGTTGACTTGATGATGATGGTAAAATAACGGAATGGAAATAATTAAGGCTAGGTGTAAAGGTTTTGCATGTCTGAGAATGGTGAGAATAGGAGTGAGATGTTGATTTAATACTCAAAAAATTTCCTCTAATGGAAACATGTGATAAGTGAAAGTATTAGTTGCTCAGTCATGTCCGACTCTTTGTGACCCCATGGACTATATCCCACCAGGCTCCTCTGTCCACGGAATTGTCCAGGCAAGAATACTGGAGTGGGTAGCTATTCCCTTCTCCATGGGGATCTTTCCAACCCAAGAGTCAAGCCAGGGTCTTCTGCATTGCACACATATTCTTTACTGCCTGAGCCACCAGGGAAGCCCAAACATGTGACAAGTCAGTTCAAAGTCTTGGCTTAAGGACTTCCATGGTGGTCTAGAGGTTAAGACTCTGTGCTTCCAACACAGGAGGTGTAGGTTTGATCTCTGGCCAGGGAACTAAGATCCTACATGCCATGTGGCATGGCCAATTTTTTTTTTTTTTTAAGGCTTAGAAAAGTTTTAGAGGCCAAGTTGAAGATGTATGAATGGACATCTTTGTAGCATAAATTCATCACTTGTCCATTCATTCATCCATTTTTCCATTCATTTGCACCTTTGCATTTTTTCATTTATTAACTGAGCTTTTACTTCATGCCAGACACTGGGCCCATAACAATGTGTGTATTAGTTAAATGTAAAATAAAATCTTATGAATGAATGAGCAGCTCAAAGTTGAGAACAGAGGAAGAGAAAAACTTCCTTGTCACTGTGTTAAGCAAAAGGCAATGATTAGTCATTTCAGTAAATATTTGTTGAATGAATGAGGCAAAGGAGCATGTGAGACTTCTAGAAGTACCAGACTGAGGAAATTGAAGTTTTTGCAGAGGTCAAAAATGTAAAGGCTAAATTCAGAAGAAAGATAAGGGTGAAATACTGCCAATGTGTGTTCTCAGGATTGGTTTGCTTTAGCAAAAAAAACTGGAAATATTTTGAGGTTCTCATAAAAGTTAAAATACAACACTCATTGCTCTTAACCATCTTAGACCTCTCTCTCTCTCCATCCTTTCCCTTCCTCCCTCCCTCTTTTCCTTCCTTCTTTCCTTCCTTCTTGCAACTAGCAGTGTTAATGTTGAAAATGTTAGTTACTCAGTCATGTCCAACTCTGCGACCCCATGGACTGTAGCCTGCCAGGCTCCTCTGTCCATGGAATTCTCCTGGCAAGAATACTGGAGCGGGTTGTCATTCCCTTCTCCTGGGGATCTTCCTGACCCAGGGATTGTGCCTGGGTCTCCTGCATTGCAGGCAGATTCTTTACTGTCTGAGCCACCAGGGAAAGTAGCAATATTAGCAACACACTCAAATAGGTGTAAAATTCAAGGAAGTTGCTAACTTAGAACCAGGGAAGAAAATATCAGGGACAATATCAACTGTCTAAAAAAAAAAAACCTTCCCCCTTGAAACGTAAAGAAACCCAAATCAGATGAACAAATAGTTGGACTTCTATTTTTTAAAAAAATCTTACTCAGAGCCAACTGAGCCAACAGTGAAGATGGGCATTCCTCTACGCAAAGACAGGCTCCTGGAGTTTAGAGCCCACCCTCTAGGCTTCCCACTTACCCAGGCAGTGACTTCCCCAAGCAGCCCCCTGGACACCACTCAAAGCCTACCAAGATCCTGAGGAACCCCAGTTTGTAAGTTTATCATATATGGCTTTTACTATGCGGAGGTAGGTCCCTACTATGCCCATATTTTGAAGAATTTTAATCATAAATGGGTGCTGAATTTTGTCAGAGTCTTTTTCTGCATCTATTGAGATTATCACATGGTTTTTATCTCCCAATTTGTTAATATGGTGTAGCACATTGATTGATTTGCATATATTGAAGAATCTTTGCATCCCTGGGATAAACTCAACTTGATCATGGGGAATGAGCTTTTTGATGTGTTGCTGAAATCTGTTTGCTAAAATTTTGTTGAGGATTTTTGCATCTATGTTCACAAGTGATATTGGCCTGTAGTTTCCTTTTTTTGTGTTGTCTTTGTCTGGTTTTGGTATCAAGAACCCCAGTTTGGAAATATCTATTCTAGGAGAAAGAATTTGGCATCACCTACATGAGCACTTTTTTATGAAGGGAGATGTTAAACCCTTGAAATGAGATGTTCTGCCCTTTGAAATGGAGAGAGATGAGCCATCAAATGTCACACCCTGTCCCAACTATCTTGAGATTATAAAACGATGGGAATAATCCTATGGAAAATGCTAGTTGGCAGCCAACAGAGATACGGAGCACTGACAGTGCCAAGAGAGTGAAGACATGTGCCTACTCATTGTCCAAGGAAGGACAGAGAGGGCAGATGCTGGGAGGCTGGAAGGCACAGGTCCTCTGTCACGCTGACGTGAACTGTATGCAGTGTTTCCTGGCCAAATCTAGGAAGCTTGTGCATTAGCAGTCACGCTATGAGGATATGTGAGAACCCTAAATCCCCAGTAATGAACAGATGAGTTAGAAGATAGGTAAGAGTCAGTACAAGAAAGGTTTTGTACTAAGATCAATGGCAAACGCAGGATTTGACTGATCTTCATCCAGCCCTGCATGAGAGTCTTGTTTTCTTGTTCAGCCCACAAAGAATGCTGCAAGCTGCATCTTGTAGGACCGGCACCCACGGCCTTGTGGGGGAAAGGCAAGCTCACCTGCCATGCTGCTGATGTTCACCAGCCTCCCCTTGGATTTTCTAAGGAGGGGCAGAAACGCCTTTGTGACTTCCACGGCCCCGAAGAAGTTCACAGCCATGCATCGTTTGTATTCGGTCATGGGAATGAGTTCCCCATCAGTTGGTAAGCCAAGGACTCCAGCGTTGTTGATCACAGCCCACAGTCCTGAGGACAGAAGGGAACAACTATGAGATCGGGCAATACTAAGAGAGTGGGATGATTTTTAATCCTTCAAGCTCCTGAGTCAAAAGGACCCATTTGAGACTTGAGATCCGGGTAAGAGATCACTTCAACTCACACCTTTGTCTTGGGGCTTCCCTGGAGGTGCAGTGGTTAAGACCTCACCTTCCAGTGCAGGGGGGTGTGGGTTCAATCCTTTGTTAGGGCACTAAGATCCCACATGCCTCATGGCCCAAGCCAAAACATAAAGCAGAAGCATACTGTATCAAATTCAATTAAGAGTTTAAATATGGTCCACATTTTTAAAAAAGTCTTGAAAAGGGATAAACCTTACTCTCCTTGAATACTTGTGAAGTATTAATAAATAGTTTTGTGGAGGTATATTCTTTTGCCTCAAAGTTTATTCCAAGTCTGCCTCGTGTTTCTGCCTCAAAGGAGTATGTGGAGACAGAATGATGCCTCTAGGACATGCAGATTTAAGACAATGTGGCTTACCTGCAGTGCAACAAAATAAGATTCTGTCTTCCTTTTCCTTTGACTAGAAAAGTTCCCCTAGTACAGGGAAACAGGAAAACTAGAGCAGAAATGCCAAGAGCTAAGAAGACTGCAGAGTCCTTGAGCTCTGCTCCCTTCCCCAGTCAGCCTGATCCACTTGACTGACTGGAATCACAAAGAGAGCTTGTTCACACACAGGTAGCTAGGATCCAGCTCCAGAGAAACTGATTGGGGATGTCTGGGGTGAGGCCTGACAATCTGCCCCTCTAGCAAGTTCCCAGGTGATGCTGACACTACAGGCCTGGACCTCACTTGGAGAACCAGTGTCCACAGCTGGTGATTTTTCAGCCTTGACTGCACATTAAAATCATCTGGGGAGATTTTTAAAACCCTGACACCCAGGCCATACCACAGCCAATTAGATCAGCAACTGTGGGGTAGTAAAGAAAGGGGATCTCGGCATTAGCCATTTTTTCAAATTCCCTACATAGATGATTCCACTGTACAACCAAGCTTTGGAGTCATTGCCCTAAATGGCAGGAGAGTGGTAACACAGAAACTCCACGTGCTTTGTGGAGAGGAAAGTCTGGAGCACAAGTGAGTCACCTGGGAGAAACAGAGGCGACAGGATCCGGGGCATATTCTGCTAGATAGACCTGAACCAGATTCTCTTGAGTTCCCTCAGCCACTGCAGGGTTTAGACCAGTGGTTCTCAAGGTGTGGTCCAGACCAGCAGCAACAACTGGGGACTTGTTAGAAATGCAAGTACTGGAGCCCCATCTCAGCCTGCTGGATCAGAAACTGACAATCAGAAATTACTGTTGAAGCTTAGCATTGTGACATAATGTGCCCAAGTGTGAGCTGGACGCCCATGTGTGAGAACCACTGGGATATAGAGGAGCAGAATGAGCCTCCATGCTAGGAAAGGCACAGAAACGGCAGCAGACACCAGCCCTAACTTCAAAGAGGCAAGTTCAGCCAACCTGCATGAGGACTGGACAGAGTATTGGACATCTCAGCAGAGTCCAGCATGAAGCACTGGCCATCAGAGATGTAATGTCCCGTCCCTAGGAATTTAGGATGCCACCCTGGGGAAATGAGAGAAACTCCAAACGACTGACATGGTTTTCGCCATGTGGCTCAAGATAGAAATTGAGTTGACTTATAGAAAATGAAGTTACATTTCTTGCACAGCTGAGTTGGTGGTCTGACATTTACATGCAGTAATGACTGGGAGCTGTAAGTGAGAGGATACCTGGCACACAGTAACAGCTCTACAGCTATTAGGAGGTTGGTGATAGGAGGAGAGGATGCCTCCAACTAATCCCTCCAAGTGATGGTTTTAATTGACTCAGCCTGATGCATACCTTTGACCAGTCAAACATACAGGCGGCAGCTTGAGAATGCCCTATGACAGGGACCAGCAAACATATCCTGTAAAAGGCTGGATAATAAATGCTTTAACACTGCAAGTCCTGCTCACTCAACTCTGCCATTACGGTGTGAGCAGCCACAGCAATCTGTAAATGAACGGCAGTGGCTGCGTTTCGATAAAACAATAGGGATGTTGACATTTGTATCCCATATAATTTTCGTATGTCCAAAAAATCTTCTTCTGATTTCTTTTAACCATTTAAAACTATAAACATGATCCTGAGCTCACAGGATATACAAAAACAGGTGGCAGATCTATATAATAATCTATTTTTATAAAATACTCTTTAAATGACAAAGTTAAAGAGAGAGAGCAGGTTAAGGATGAGAATATGGCTCTTCAGTGGTAACATGAGAGGGTCTGGTGGTGATGAACAGTTCTGTATTTTGAGTGGGGTGATATTGCACAAAACTGCACGTTATGAAATTGTGAGCAAGCACACACACACACACACACACGCACTTGCATGTATAGCTGATGAAATCTGAATGAACTCTGGGGATTACACCAATGCCAATTTCCTTGTTTTGATATTGTACTACAGTTACGCAAGATATTAACACTGGGGGAGGCTTGGCAAAGAGTGAATCTACTATTTTTCAAAATAAAATGTTAAAAAAAAAAAAGGCAGGGCCACAGCTTGCCAACTCTTGCCATAGAATTCTAAGCTGGCCAATAAACCTATTATACCCACAGGGCTTCATAATAGTTTTTTAAAAATTAATATTAATAATGAACCAAGGGGTTCCCCGATTGCTCACATTAAAAGAATCCACCCACAATGCAGGAGACACAGGAGCCACAGTTTCAATCCCTGGGTCAGGAAGATTAACCTGGAGGAGGGGGCAGCAACCCACTGCAGTATTCCCACCTGGAGAATCCCACACACCAAGGAACCTGCCAGGCGATAGTCCATAGCGGGTCACAAAGAGTCAGACACGATTGAGTACACAGATACCTAAAATCTGCTGTGTAGGGGACACCACACAGTGGCTGGCCCTCTTACAGGAGCTGAGGTTTTCTGGTTTATCCACATGGCCCAGAGGGTTCTTTAGCAAACATCCTTCTTTGTGATTTTAAATGAACCTGTTCTACTGCTCCACTTTCTGTTTGACTTGAGAGGCTGAAGTCGAGAGAGACCTCGAGAACAGGTAATTCTGTATTGGTGTTGAATTGGTATATTGGTAACTCTGCCTCAGTAAGGACTGTTCTCCAGAACGCAGGCCCCAAAACAGCATGTAAAGTGTTTTCCAAATGCTCACACCTTGGAAAACGTACTGATTGGATCCTTTCATCCCAGGACACTGGCATTGTTATTAGCATTTCAGGAAGTACTACTTTATCATTCACTATGACCAATGCTGTCCCGCTGGGCCTCTCTAGATGGTGTATATTGAATATCTCCTAACAAGACACCATCAGGTCAATAAAAGGGACAGCAAAAGACAAGGCCGGGAAAATGACCTTTCTAGAAAACAATTGTATTAGTGTCTTTTTTCTGGGTAGATCAGCTGTGAAGAGGATATAAGGAGGAAGTCCTTGAGGTCTTCATGGAAAACCCCCAAGTGAAGCCAGAACAGGAGAAAGCAAAGCTAATTAAGAGAGGCTGGGTCCTGATGACATTGCCTGAGTGCCTGATCCAGACATGTCTGAAACCAACGGGTCTTTGTAGTTATGTAAGCAAAATGCATTCCCTTTATGCAAAGAGCTGACTCATTTGAAAAGATTCTGATGTTGGGAAAGATTGAAGGCAGGAGGAAAAGGGGACAACGAAGGATGAGATGGTTGGATGGCATCACCAACTCAATGGACACGAGTTTGGTAAACTCTGGGAGTTGGTGATGGACAGGGAGGCCTGATGTGCTGCTGTTCGTGGAGTCACAGGGAGTCAGACGCAACTGAGCGACTGAAGTGAACTATGAATCTTCTTTCTTAACATCTGAACTGAACTATGCTTTAGCAGCTTTGAATTGGTTATGTCACTTGTATCTGAAAGAATCCTGATGGAAACATAGTGTTGGTTCTTAAGAAACCAGTGGTGAGGAGTGGGAGATGGATATATTTGTATAATAATCCAGTAATGAGGGTGTGCACAGGGGGTAAGGAGTGAGTTTCCAGAAGAGGAAGTGAATGATGTAGCCTGGATTACTGTTATGTTTGAGCTAGATCTCCTGTAGAGTGTGTGGTTGGACAAAGGCAAAAGTCCAGAGAAAAGAAGTGGAGGCAAGAAGGAAGTTTGGGTAACAGGAAGCTGAAAGTACAAAGTCATGAACTAGAACATTCTATTCTGGAAACCATTCATCATTTCCTGCGTGGAACAGCAGATACTGCAGATGAAGGTTTTGGCAAGGGCTATGCTCCTGAAAGGTCTTAGAATCCCTGTGAAGGTGTTCGATGGTGAATGGAGGACCACAGAACCATTCAGTGAGACAAAGCATATGCCTGGCTCATGGGAGGAGCCCAAGACATGGAGGTTCAGTTTATCAAAGGAGATGGATGATACTCTAAGATGTGCACATTGTAAAGACCAATCTCCATCTGGAAAGCAATGGGGAAGGAAATCTGATTACAAAGAGCGCTCAGGTGGGAGATGAGGGTCCCAGTTAAACCATAGCTACCCCTGGATAATAAGAAGGGGTGGGACGATAAAGATCTAGGACATAGAATTGACAGGACTCAGGACCAACAGGATGCAGGAATCAAGGGTAAGCTGCAGGCCTAAGTGACCCCAGGTTGTTTGGCTTGAATGACTGATTAGGTGGCAGTGCCTGGGCTTCCCTGGTGGCTCAGACAGTAAAGAATTCACCTGCAGGATACCTGGGTTTGGTCCCTGGATTGGGAAGATCCCCTGGAGGAGAGCATGGCAACCCACTCCGGTATTCTTGCCTGGAGAATCCCCCTAGACAGAGGAGACTGGCAGGCTACAGTCCATGGGGTCACAGAGTCAGACATGACTGAGCAACTAAGCACAGCTGGTATCTGAGCCAGTGCCTCAGTCGTTGGATGCAGGAGGGGAAACTGATTTGCAGACTAGAAACAGAGGAAAAAATAATGAGGCCCGTTTTTGACAAATCAAGGCGGGATATCTGGTAACCAGTTGTATATGCCTGTAGGTCCTGACGTTGAAAAGAGGGCTAGGTTGTTAACACAGATTCAGAAATTACTGGATTAAATGGCAGTGTTTCTCAACTCTGGCAGACTATTACCATTGCTGGAGGACCTTTAAAATGTACTAATACCTGGGACCTCCAAATGGGATCTTCTTTATAGTGGAGCTTCCCAGCAAAAGGAGAGCACCAGTACCAGCCTCGCTGCGGAAGGATCTGCTGAGTTACTGTCTGTAGATACTGACTTAATCTGCTGGGGAAAAGTCCCCAGGCTGCGTGGGAATCACAGACGTGTGACCTGTGCTTCAGAAAGATCTCAAGCTTCGTTTAATTTTCCACTGGCATTACCTTAACATCTTAAACATTTTGTAAACAAGGGGCCCCACGTAACTTGCAATTTTGCAGTGCATCCCCTAAAGTACAGAGCCCATCCTGGGTCTACACATAGGTATTTTCAGACACTTCCCAGGTGAAAATTCCTGGTATAGGAAGAGAAACAGGAGAGCCCAGGAAACTTGGAGTGGGTCTGGGGACGGAGCCCTCAGTAACAGTCACACTTAGGGGACTGGCACGGTGGGCAGAGGAAAGAGGTTCATATAAGAGAAGCAGAAAGAATGATCAGAGAACTTAGAGGGCAAGATGTGGCTGGAGACCCCCAAAGCCCAAGGAGGGGAGGGTAATCAACACATTCAAACACTGCAGAGAAATTAAGAGCTTGGTGTTCAGGATAACACAGACTGATTCCCTTGGCCAGACCATTTAAGGAGATGTGTCAAGAAGTGAACACAGGGCAGCAGGATTCCAAAGAGCTTGGCTGTGAAGGGAGAAGAAGAGGAAGGCAGGAGCTAAGGGAAGACAACCATTATGAAGCTACTTCAATTCTAATACATGTTAGTACTTCAATTCTAATACATGTTAGTATCAGTGAGAGGAAAGACATATGGAGGGGCAGCAAGTAACAGGAGAGTGACTGAGCAGAGGTTGGAGGGAATGAGATGGAGAATTCTGTAAGTTCCGAAGAAGGACCATGTCTGACTCCTTCCCAATGTCTTCATATCTGCAAGAGGTCCCAGCAAGGGGCAGGGGCTCAGCACAGGGGTCTCCAGGTGCCATCAGAGACTAGAGGGAAATGCTAATTAGAGGCTAGAACCAGTGTCAGGCATTTGCAAGGAGGGTGGAGGGCAGTCAAGGGCACAGACAGCTGAAGGCAGTACCTTTGTTCTGCACCTTCTCCTTCACTTTGCTGTAGGCCTCTTTTATCTCCTGTGTGTTGGTGATGTTCAGCTGGAGCACAGAGAGATGCTTGGAGCAGGTTCTTCGTAATTCTTCTGCTCCGGACCCCTGTTCATCCAGAACTCCGGCAAATACAGTGAAGCCCAGCTCGTCCAGATACTTGGCCAAACCATGGCCAAACCCAGAATCGCAACCTGCAAGGGGCCAAAGCAATACAAAATGGGCTCAGACTAAAATGGCAGGAGAAAGTATTGAAGAAAAACTCACTGCATGCTGTTTATGATGGTCCATGCTCTCGTAGAGAGTGAGTCT
>SJXQ01008263.1:0-40544 GCA_006408695.1 Aepyceros melampus | reverse complement strand
ATTCAAAAAAAAAAAAAAAGGAAAAAAGAAAACAAAAAACTAAACATTATATATGTTACACTGCCACTCTCCCAAATTATCCCACCCTCTCCCTCTCCCACAGAGTCCAAAAGGCTGCTCTATACATCTATGTCCCTTTTGCTATCTCACGTACAGGTTTATCATTACCATCTTTCTAAATTCCATATATATGTGAAAGTATACTGTATTGGTGTTTTACTTTCTGGGTTATTTCACTCTGCAGGAGGTGGGGGGGGGTCGGGATTGGGAGTTCATGTACACTCGTGGCTGATTCATGTCAATGTATAGCAAAATGAATACAATATTGTAAAGCAAAACAAACTAAAAAATAAAAATTAATTTTAAAAAAATGGAGGTGAGGAAGAATTTGAGGTGGGGACATACATGGAAGGAGAAATTGTGATGAATCCAGGTGGCCAAAGACTGTAGCAGAGAAAACTAAGGCATCTGACAGAAGCTCTTTTACTCATCTCTACGTGTAGTGTTTGATGTAATAACCTCCATCACTGCATACAATCTTCAGTAAAATTTTCATTACAAACTAACAGGTTGAAGTTGGGTTTTCTTTTTAAAGATATAACAAAATGTCAGGTCCTGCTTCAAAGTGGAGCCAGGACAATAGCAGGGGCTACCCACAGGGTCCAATTCCTTCTGAATTATGAAAGATGAAGACTCCTAGCCACTTGTCCCTCTCACCTCCTTGAAGCTTTCCCCTAGCCATGGCCTTCTCCCAAACCACTGAACCTTAGGAAGACACCTGCAACAGAAACCAGATAGAAATCCCTAAGGGCACTGCTTTGTGAAATCAGAGAATAAGATCATGTGCAAAACATATGCCAAATCTCAGAAGTTTTTTTTCACTAATCAGAAAAAGTCCATTCCTGTAAACGCTAGAAGAAATTTGGTCCATGTGCTTCAGAGAACACAAATGCACAGTTACTTTTTCCAACTCAAATTTCTTGCCTGCTTTAGTTGGATCCTTTAAGGTAACTTTTTTGAGTGTTGGTTGTAGAAGGTCTTGTAGGTCTTGATAGAACCATTGAACTTCAGCGTCTTCAGCATTACTGGTTGGGGCATAGATTTGGATTACCATGACATTGAATGGTTTGCCTTGAAAACCAACAGAGGTCATTCTGTCATTTTTGAGATTGCATCCAAGTACTGCATTTTGGATTCTTTTGTTGACTATGATGGCTACTCCATTTCTTCTAAGGGATTCTTGCCCACAATAATAGATATAATGGTCATCTGAGTTAAAGTCACCCAAAAAAGATGTCCTTTTCATTATAGGGGACTGGAATGAAAAAGTAGGAAGTCAAGAAATACCTTGAGTAATGGGAAAATTTGGCCTTGGAGTACAAAACAAAGCAGTTCAAAGGCTAATACAGTTTTGCCAAGAGAACGCACTGGTTTTATCAAACACCTCTTCTGACAACACAAGAGAAAACTCTGCACTTGGACATCACCAGATGGTCAACACCAAAATTGGATTGATTATATTCTTTGCAGCCAAAGATGGAGAAGCTCTATACAGTAGCAAAAACAAGACTGGTAGCTGATTGGATCAGATCATTAATTCCTTATTGTCAAATTCAGCCTTAAATTGAAGAAAGTAGGGAAAACCACTAGACCATTCAGGTATCATCTAAATCAAATCCCTTACAATTATACAATGGCAGTGACAGATAGATTCAAGGGATTAGATCTGATAGAGAGAATGCCTGAAGAACTATGGATAGAGGGTCATGACATTGTACAGGAGGCAATGATCAAGAACATCCCCAAGAAAAAGAAATGCAAAATGGTTGTCTGAGGAGGCCTTACAGATAGCTGAGGAAGAAGAGAAGCTAAAAGCAAAGGAGAAAAGGAAAGATATACCCATTTGAATACAGAGTTCCAAAGAATAGCAAGGAGAGATGAGAAAGCTTTCCTCAGTGATCAATGCAAAGAAATAGAGAAAAATAATAGAATAGAAAAGACTAGAGATCTTTTCAAGAAAATTAGAGATACCAAGGGGGATATTTCATGCAAAGATGGGCACAATAAAGGATAGAAATGGTATGGACCTAACAGAAGCAGAAGATATTAAGAAGAGGTGGCAAGAATACACAGAAGAACTGTACAAAAAAGATCTTCACGACCCAGATAATCACAATGGTGTGATCACTCACCTAGAGGCAGACATCCTGGAATGTGAAGTTAAGTGGGCCTTAGGAATCTTCACTACAAACAAAGCTAGTGGAGGTGATGGAATTCCAGTTGAGCTATTTCAAATCCTGAAAGATGATGCTGTGGAAATGTTGCACTCAACATGCAGCAAATTTGGAAAACTCAGCAGTGGCCACAGGACTGGAAAAGGTCAGTTTTCATTCCAGTCCCTAAGAAAGGCAATGCCAAAGAATGCTCAAACTACCACACAATTGCACTCATCTCACACAATAGCAAGTAATGCTCAAAATTCTCCAAGACAGGCTTTAATAATATGTGAACTGTGAACTTCCAGATGTTCAAGCTGGATTTAGGAAAGGCAGAGGAACCAAAGATCAAATTTCCAACATCTGTTGGATCATGGAAAAAGCAAGAGAGTTCCAGAAAAACATCTACTTCTGCTTTATTGACTACACCAAAGTCTTTGTGTGGATCACAACAAACTGTGGAAAATTCCTCAAGAGATGGGAATACCAGACCACCTGACCTGCCTCCTGAGAAATCTGTATGCAGGTCAAGAAGCAACAGTTACAAATGGACATGGAACAATGGATTGGTTCCAAATAGGGAAATGAGTTCATCAAGGCTGTATATTGTCACCCTGCTTATTTAACTTACATGCGGAGTACATCATGAGAAACACTGGGCTGGATGAAGCACAAGCTGGAATCAAGATTGCCCAGAGAAATATCAACAACCTCAGATATGCATATGATACCACCCTTATGGCAGAAAGTGAAGAAGAACTAAAGAGCCTCTTGATGAAAATGAAAAAGGAGAGTGAAAAAGTTGGCTTAAGACTCAACATTCAAAAAACTAAGTTCATGACATCTGGTCCCATCACTTCATGGCAACTAGATGGGGAAACAATGGAAATAGAGATTTTATTTGGGGGGGCTCCAAAATCACTGCAGATGATGACTGCAGCCATGAAATTAAAAGACACTTGCTCCTTGGAAGAAAAGCTATGACCAAGTTAGACAGCATACTAAAAAGCAGAGACATTACTTTGCCAACAAAGGTCCATTTCATCAAAGCTATGGTTTTTCCACTAGTGTTGTATGGGTGTGAAAGTTGGACAGTGAAGAAAGTTGAGCGCAGAAGAATTGATGCTTTTGAACTGTGGTGTTGGAGAAGACTCTTGAGAGTCCCTTGGACTGCAAGGAGGTCCAACCAGTCCATCCTAAAGGAATTCAGCCCTGAATATTCATTGGAAGGACTGATGCTGAAGCTGAAACTCCAGTACTTTGGCCATCTGTGTGAAGAACTGACTCATCAGAAAAGACCCTGATGCTGGGAAAGATTGAAGGCAGGAGGATAAGGGGATGACAGAGGATGAGATGG
Organism: Aepyceros melampus; assembly: GCA_006408695.1. NCBI lineage: Eukaryota > Metazoa > Chordata > Mammalia > Artiodactyla > Bovidae > Aepyceros > Aepyceros melampus. Next base: position 36,971 of record SJXQ01008263.1, on the reverse strand, counting down.
TTGGATGGCATCACCTACTCGATGGTCATGAGTGTGAGCAAGCTCTGGAAGTTGGTGATAGATAAGGAGGCCTGGTGTGCTGCAGTCCATGGGGTCTCAAAGAGTCGGACATGCCTGAGCGACTCAAATGAACTGAACTTAAGGTAAATTTAGATAATTCTGTTTCATTGATGTGGAACGGGATATGAATTCTGATCTTGGGATGCAAGCACTTAACCAATTATCAAGCTATCTACAATGATAGTTTATTTGAAACAGTTCTTCTGAGCGTGAGGCTTCTTTCTTGCATCAGATGAGTAAGGACTCAAAGGGGCAGGGAGAAGTACTTGTCACTGTGAAAGTCACAGACAGTTTATCCTTCTATAATTAGCTTAGGAGAAAAAAGTGAAGAACCCACTGTAGCAGGAAGAAGCAAGAGTCTTCCAGGGACTGACATTTGATTAATTATTGTCACTGTGAATTTCCATTGTTTTTCCATGGCAGAACATATGGCAGAGACTTAGGAACGTGCATGCCTGAAGCCAGGTTACTCTTACGTTCCATAACTATGTTACTTGCAGTGTCACAGAAGTTGGCTGTGCCCCAGACAAATGGGGTGCTGGTCTGTTCCCACAAACCTTTATCCCAGTCTTCATGGCAAGGAGGGCACTGCCATGTGCTCTCAGCCAGTCTCTTGTCCAAGGTTCCTGGTTTGGTTGACTCAGTTCAGTTCAGTTCAGTTCAGTCACTCAGTCATGACTGACTCTTTGCGACCCCATAAACAGCAGCACTCCAGGCCTCCTTGTCCATCACCAACTCCCGGAGTTCACTCAGACTCACGTCCATCGAGTAGGTGATGCCATCTCATCCTCTGTTGTCCCCTTTTCTTCCTGCCCCCAATCCTTCCAAGTATCAGTCTTTTTTAATGAGTCAACTCTTTGCATGAGGTGGCCAAAGACTGGAGTTTCAGCTTCTGAATCAGTCCTTCCAATGAATATTCAGGGTTGATCACCTTTAGGATGGACTGGTTGGATCTCCTTGCAGTCCAAGGGACTTTCAAGAGTCTTCTCCAACACCACAGTTCAAAAGCATCAATTCTTTGCCGCTCAGCTTTCTTCACAGTCCAACTCTCACATCCATACATGACCACAGGAAAAACCATAGCCTTGACTAGACGGACCTTTGTTGGCAAAGTAATGCCTCTGCTTTCAATATGCTATCTAGGTTGACTACATCCTGCTCAATACAGCTTTTGTCATCACAGCTTGAGATGTGATGACTGATTTCAGCCCAAGGAACCTGAAGGCTAGCATTGAAGAACAAGTTGCCAGTTTGTCTGCGACATCAAGATGATTCTTTCTGTACTTGATAAGTTGTTAAGGAAACCTGCAGGCCCTGATCTGCTGGTTTTTATCATTAAGGGGATCGTAACAGCTTTTCAGGGTTCAGAGTTTTGATGTAAGTTTCTTCCATGTTGGGAATCAAGGAGCCTAATCCAAAGTGCTCGGCTGAGACACACACTCCCAACTGTGCTCTTTGCCCACACCCTGTGCCCCACCAATGGTTCACTTCCGGTCCCTGATGTTAGGGGGTGGGGCCCCCACTTCCTGTGACGCAGGGCTAGGCGTCAGCTGAGCGTGGGGATGGGGCAAAAATCTCAGAATTTGAGATGGGAGTCTACTGCACCCACTTGGAGTGTATTATGGACTCTAGAAAAGCTGGTTTATACCCATAAGTACAAAACAGAGATATCTGAAATTTTAAGACATCATTTTAAGACATCGTGGACATAAACTCACCCTTTGAGCTATACCGGAATAAATGTGTAACAATTACTAAGTCTCTACAGCTCTAAAGATAAGAGATCATATTCACCTTGGCTCTGCCAGGTGGTCTTTCCTGTAAACCCTGAAGGAACTGCCTCGTCAGCCGCTGGGGGCTACAGTCAGGCATGCCTCTAAAAATCAGAAAGTTCAGGAATCAGACAGCACACTGACAGTCAACTCAAGGATCAATATGCAAGTGATTAGAAAAGACATCTGACTTTAAAGCTAACAACACCTCTCTGGAGGGACTTCCCTAGTGATCCAGTGGTTAAGAATACATCTTGCAATACAAGGGTTGCAGGTTCAATCCCTGGTCAGGGAACTAAGATCCCACATACTGCACGCAACAAAGCCCGTGGGCCACAACTAGAGAATCTGTGCACTGCAGAAAAAGATCCTCTATGACACAGCAAAGTTCCCACATGCCTCAACTAAGACCTGATGCAGCCAAAGGAAATTAATTAATTTTTAAAACCCCTTCATGGATCACAGTCTTGTCATGCTGAACAGGCTTGCATAACTCAATGAAGCTATGGCCATGCCATGCAAGGTCACCCAAGTTGAACAGGTCATAATGAAGAGTTCTGACAAAATGTGGTCCACCGGAGGAGGAAATGGCAAACCACCCTATTACTCTTACTACAAGAACCCCATGAACAGCATGAAAAGGCAAAGAGATAAGACCCTGGAAGATAAGCACACCCAAGGTGTCTGATATGCTACTGGGGAAGAGTGGAGGGCAATTACTAATAGCCCCCCAAAAAATGAAGAGTCTGGGCCAAAGCAGAAATGATGCTTAGTTGTGGATGTATCTGGTGGTGAACTAAAGAGCCTCTTGATGAAAGTGAAAGAGAGTGAAAAAGTGACTCAAAACTCAACTTTCAGAAAACTATGGTTATGGCATCCAGTCCTATCACTTCATGGCAAATAGATGGGGAAACAATGGAAACAGTGAGAGACTTTATTTTGGGGGGCTCCAAAATCACTGCAGATGGTGACTGCAGCCTTGAAGTCAAAAGACACTTGGTCCTTGGAAGAAAAGTTATACCAACCTAGATAGCACATTGAAAAGCAAGAGACATTACTTTGCGGACAAAGGTCCGTCTAGTCAAAGCTATGGTTTTTCTAGTCATCATGTATGGTTGTGAGAGCTGGACTATAAAGAAAGCTGAGCCTGAAGAATTGATGCTTTTGAACTGCGGTGTTGGAGAAGACTCTTGAGAGTCCCTTGACTGCAAGGAGATCCAACCAGTCGGTCCTTAAGCAAATCAGTCCTGAATATTCATTGGAGGGACTGATGCTAAAGCAGAAACTCCAATACTTTGGCCACCTGATGCAAAGAACTGAGTCATTGGAAAAGACTCTGATGCTGAGAAAGACTGAAGGAAGGAAGAGAAGGGGATTTCAGAGGATGAGATGGTTGGATGGCATCTCTGACTCAATGGACATGAGTTTGAGCAAGCTCTGGGAGTTGGTGATGGACAGGGAGGCCTGGCGTGCTGCAGTCCATGGGATCACAAAGAGTCAGACATGACTGACTGAATTGAACTGAACTGAATTGGTGGTGAAAGTAAAGTCTAATGCTGTAAGGAATAATATTGCCTAGGAACCTAGAATGTTAGGTCCATGAATCAAGGTAAATTGGGCTTGGTTGTGAACCTGGCCCCCCACCTCTGCAATCCTGCTTGAGTTATTTAACCTCTCTGTGCCTCAGCTTCCTCATCTCTAAAATGGACTTGATAACAGTGCCTACATCAGTTATCATTTGTGATGTGCTTAATAGTGCCTGGAATTACTATAATGGATCTTTTTTTTAAAGAAAATAATACTAGGTACATGACATTCTTCCTGAATTTCAGGTGTTTACATGCATGATCTTGGTAGATAGGAAGTTCACCTCTACTGATAGCTAAACATCTCGGTTAAGACTCCACCTGCTTGATTCTGCCTCCACCATGTCTGAGCCTTGGGTAAAATAACATAAAGTAGTGCAGAGCCTCCACTTATTCATCTGGGAAGTGGGGTTATAACGGTTCCTCCCTCCTAGGCTGATTTGAAGGTCAACAAGACAGAGAATGTTCTGCAAAAAGCCCAGCACATCATACGTGACTGTTACCAGTATTGTGGCTCTAACCCAGACATCATTTCTGATCTGCAGTGTGAGCGATGGGGATATGCTTACCCTGGTGTCTTAAGGCGTGCAGGGGCCAGAGGGCCTTGAGAATGCAGGTGGCTGGGGAGCCACTCCCTGTCAAGATAGAGTAACCCTTGTGCACTGCAGAAACCCAAAGACAAGGCAGGGGCCTTTGTGAAAGCTACTTTCCCTGGTGGCTCCCTGGGAAAGAATCTGCCTGCAATACAGGAGACCCAGGTTTAATCCCTGGGTTAGGAAGATCCCCTGGAGAAGGGAATGACAACCCACTCCAGTATTCTTGCCTGAAGAATTCCACGGACAGAGGAACCTGGTAAGTTACAGTCCATGAGCTTAGACACAAAGAGTCGGACACAACTGAACAACTAACACTTTGTGAAAAGGAAAATGTTTCATAACTTACCCATCAGTATCTCAGTTGGTAAAGAATTTGCCTGCAATGCAGGAGACTCAGGTTCAATCCCTGGGTCAGGATGATCCCCTGGAGAAGGAAATGGCAACCTACTCCAGTATTCTTGCCTGGAAAATCCCATGACAGAGGAGCCTGGTAGGCTATAGTCCATAGGGTCATAAAGAATCGCACCCAACCAAGCAATTAAACCACCAGCCTCTGAAAATTATCAAACCTAGTGTGACTCAAATGCTTACCAAGACCCATCCAGCTTCACACATAGTAACTCCACCCACCCTGGGAGATAAGTCATTTTACTGTCATCACTCTATGGAGGAGGAAACTGAAACACAGAAGGGTTAAGTCATTTAGCTGGACATGGCAGAGGTAGGTTGAAACCCAGGCAGGGGTTGATGTATAAACATCTGGAATATAAAATATTCTATTCTTCCAGAGCACAGGGCTTGGAATATAGTAGGTGATCAATAAAAGGCGTGTGTTGGGGATTTCTCCAGAAGTCCAGTGGTGAAGACTCTACACTTCCAATCCAGGTAGAGAGAGTTCGATCCCTGGTGGTGGAACTAAGATCCGACATGCTATACAGCACAGCCAAAAAATTACACACACGAAAAAAAGCCTGTGTTTGCTAAATGGGCATTTTAGAGGGCACTGGCCTAATGCCTTAAAAACGCAGAGAGTCTGATGTCGCTAGTATTGAGGGTTCCTAGCCTCTAAGTCCTAACAAGCACCTGTTGAGTTGGATGCCTACCCCAAGAAAGGGTGGAGGAATTGCTGGAGGTCATTTTAAGCTATGCCCTTTGAGATCATTCTGTCTCCAGTGGCCTAGAAAATATTCAACTTGGAGCAAGAAACGAGTACTAGAGTCTCATTTTTGCAAACTGGGGTGAATGTGAAATTATGATTTATTCTAAAATATTAATAAAGTCTCTCAATTTGTGTGAAAAATGGAAATGTGAATCACTTTAACTCAGGAGAGTTAAGAATCATAGTTTCTGAGCTGGTGGGCTACCTGTAAGTGGATTTATGCTATTGCCGTATGGGGGCACCAGATTAGCTGGTGAATAGAAACATAGCTCATCATTTGTTGGGTCAAGTCGTCGGCAAGTTGTGAATAATTCAGGTTCTGGAGTTCTTCAAGGCTAGGTAGGTACCTTGAATGAAACACGCCTGTCAAGACTAACAGCATGTGCTCTTGGACCCAAGCTGGTTCCTTGGAAGCTGCATTCAGAAAGGGATGAAGAGGGAAGAATTTGCAACCTGTAAATGATCTCTTTGTTGCTGTTGTTATTGTTTAGTCACTCAGTTGTGTCCGACTCTTGGCAGCCCCATGGACTGCGAGGCTCCTGCCAGGCTCCTCTGTCCATGGCAAGAATACAGAAGTGGGTTATCATTTCCTTCTGCAGGGCATCTCCTCTCAGGAATCAAACCCACATCCGTATCAGCAGGTAGATTCTTTACGCCTGAGCTACCAATTTCTAGACAGTGTTAAAACATCATATGAGTAATAAAACTTTAAGAATAACATCAGGATAAACAAAAGAAGTTACCCATAACATCACCAATCTAGCATAAGTTTTATAACTTTCTTGCTTTTTCTTCTAGTCTTTTTTTCTTATACACTGTTCTTTAACAACTATAATTATAGCATACATATGATTTGACAACTAATTTTTAAATAGTATTATAGATATGCGGATGACACCACCCTTATGGCAGAAAGTGAAGAGGAACTCAAAAGCCTCTTGATGAAAGTGAAAGAGGAGAGTGAAAAAGTTGGCTTAAAGCTCAACATTCAGAAAACAAAAATCATGACATCCAGTCCCATCACTTCATGGGAAATAGATGGGGAAACAGTGGCTGACTATATTTTTCTGGGCTCCTAAATCGCTGCAGATGGTGATTGCAGCCATGAAATTAAAAGACACTTACTCCTTGGAAAGAAAGTGATGACCAACTAAGACAGCATATTGAAAGGCAAAGACATTACTTTGCCAACAAAGGTCCGTCTAGTCAAGGCTGTGGTTTTTCCAGTGGTCATGTACAGATGTGAGAGTTGGACAATAAAGAAAATCATGTAGCTGGACTATAAAGAAAGCTGAGCGCTGAAGAACTGATGCTTTTGAACTGTGGTGTTGGAGAAGACTGCGATTCATGGGGTCGCAAAGAGTTGGACACGACTGAGCGACTGAATTGAAACCAGTTTCAGCTGTTTCCACAGTCTGCAAAACCATAAGTAGTCATTTTTCACTACTAGATAAAATTATCCCTATGAAAATGCAGCAGAGAAAGGCATGATGAGAGCCTGGATTTTGGAGCCAGGATGCCTGGGTCCAAATCCTGGCTCTGCCACTTACAAGCTGTGTGACTTTGGCCAGTCAATTTCTCTCTCTGTGCCTCAGTTTCCGTATCTATAAAGTGAGATGATACTAGGACCTGCCCATAAGATTGTCCGAAGGATTAAATGATTTTATATACTAAAGTAATTGCAACAGAGCCTGCCATATGGCAGTTGCCATCCAGGTGTTAAATAAATAGCAATTGCATTTCTGTTTGTTTTAAATCCATGCTACTCCTTTCATTGGCTACTTCTGGTTCCTAGAACCAAAAGGATTTTGAGTTCTTATCTCAGAAGATCATCACAGACATTCTAACCACAGTGATGAATTGGCCAAGTACTGTGCTTTCTGCCAGCGGTCTCACTGTCCTAGACTCTCCTTCCCTAAAGCTCCTCAAAGTCTCCCCTTTGTCAATATCTTTGAACAACAGCAGCTTAGAGCAGAGTTTCTCAGGGGGTGGGCCTCTTCAGAGGTGCCAGGGCCCATTCTCACAGTGGAATTTCACTTCTCTTCATTGGAAGGACTGATGTTGAAGCTGAAACTCCAATACTTTGGCCACATGATGGGAAGAGCAGACTCATTTGAGAAGACCCTGATGCTGGGAGGGATTGAGGGCAGGAGAAGAAGGGGACGACAGAGGATGAGATGGTTGGATGACATCACCGACTCCCTGGACATGGGTTTGGGTAGATTCCAGGAGCCGGTGATGGACAGAGAGGCCTGGCGTGCTGCGGTTCATGGGGTCTCAAAGAGTCAGACACGACTGAGCAACCGAACTAAACTGAGTGGAATAGAAGTGAAGTGAAGTCACTCAGTCGTGTCCGACTTTTTGCGACCCCATGGACTGTAGCCTATCAGGCTCCTCCGTCCATGGGATTTTCCAGGCAAGAGTTCTGGAGTGGATTGCCATTTCCTTCTCCAGGGGATCCTCCCGACCCAGGAATAGAACCCGGGTCTCCCACGTTGCAAGCAGACGCTTTACCGTCTGAGCCACCAGGGAAGCCCAAAAACTGAGTGGAATAGACAAACACAAATGGAGGATCTGTTGTTTATCAAATAAGAGGATACTATCTGAATATGTGTTTTGCTTGGCCCATACGTATTTCTTAAAAATTTAAACAAAGGCTAAAACCCAGGAATGCCACCTGAAAACCCAGATCGGTGGTTTCTCTTGATTAACCGGAAGATGGGCCAACTGTGGGCCTGCGTTCCTATGAGGAACCCGTGTGCTGAAGCTGAGGATCCCAAAGCTGCCCTCTGCCACTCCCCGTCCCCTGACTCCCCTCCCCTACGCCCTCAGGTCCAGATTCCCCTCTTTCTATTGCAACTGCCTTCACCACTGAGACCTGCCCCACCTCTGCAGCCTTTTGAACCCAACATACCTGCATACTTTGTGCCACTTACAGAGGTCATCTGGGTGTAGAGTTATTTGTCTGTAAAACCGTTTAAAGCTAGGGAGGAAAAGACTTTCCCTTCCCTTGTTTGAAATTTAAGCACTCCTCCAGATTGCCACTCTGATGTTGACTCTGCCTGGTCCCTATAAAATAGATTAAGGTGTAATAAAATGGTAGACACATAGAATAAAACTGTAAGGTACCTATTAATTCCCTGAGAACCATACAGGGCTCAGCTTCTAATCCAGGAAGAGAAAATACTTGACAGTTATACCACTGACACTACCTGTGTTGACTTTGGCACTCTTAAAAGATAGTGATGTTGGGGGGTGAACTCCTGGGCATTAGCTAGATCTTTTCTGCTTAATTGGAGGATAACTGCTTTACATGTTGTATTGGTATCTTCTGTACAAAGTGTGTGTTAGTAGCTCTGTCATGTCCAACTCTTTGCAACCCCATGGACTATAGCCCACCAGGCTCCTTTGTCTGCTAGATTCTCCAGGCAAGAATATTGGAGTGGGTTGCCATTCCCTTCTCTAGGGGATCCTCCCGACTCAGGGATGGAACACAAGTCTCCCGGATTGGCAGGTTGATTCTTTACCATCTGAGCCACCAGGGAACAACATGAATCAGCCATAATTACACATATATATATTTATCTTCTCCCTTTTGTGCCTCCCTCCCACCCCACCCTCCATCTCCCCTTCTAGGTCATCGCAGAGCTTAGCTGGATCTTTCATGTCAATTTTTAAAAATAATTTTAAGTTTTATTTTTTGGCTGCACTGGGCTGTGAAGGATTTTTTCTAATTTGGGTGAGTAGGGACGATTCTCTAGTTGTGGTACACAGGGCCTGTCATTGCGGTGGCTTCTCTTGTTGCTAACACAGGCTCTAGACATGCAGGCTTCAGTGGTTGCAGCTCGAGGGCTTGATTGCTCTGCAGCAGGTGGAATCTTCCCCGGACCAGAGACTGAAACTTTGTCTCTTGCATTCGCAAGCAGATTCTTCACCACTAGCCACCAGGGAAGCCCACATGTCAAATTTTTAATAAAAATGAATTTTTCCTGGAATGTGAAAACCTTTATGAATATTTCTTCAGTACTATTGATATTCCTATGTTAAGATGGGCAACTGAGATGCCAAGAGATTACTCATTCAAGGCTACACAGCTGGGGTGTGCAAGAGTTGGCTCTCAGAGTAACCTGGAAATGTACATTACCACATGTAAAATAGATAGCCAACAGGAATCCACTGTATGACCCGGGGAACTCAAACCCAGGCTCTGTAACAACCTAGAGGGGTGCGATGGGGAGGGAGGTGGCAGGGAGTTTCAAGAGGGAGGGGACATAGGAATACCTATAGCTGATTCATGTTGATGTTTGGCAGAAACCAACACAATGCCTTCAATTAAAAATAAATGAATTTTTTAAAAACATAGGGGTAATAAATTGTTCTCGTGAACTGAAAACAAAACAAACAAACAAAAAAGAGCTGGCTCTCAGACCCAGATTTGCTTCTTTCATGTTCTATTATTGCTATGATTCATTTATTGTCCCCTTGAGTGCTTTGCAGTGGTGGGGATGGGGGCACCAAAGATGAAAGCTCTCTGCCTAAGAGGGGTCTCCATTAGTGATGTCAGTTCCCTTTATACAGGATGGACTGCCATCATCCATCCAGCAGTGAAAATGACTTACAGCTGATTTTCTGGATGGAACAATGCAGTGGGTTTTTTCTCAGTGGTGCATAAGGAAGCAACTCCTAGCCTTGCAAAATAAGCAACCAATCAAGGTAGCTCTGCTGGGTTTGAGCAAGTGGCTGGATTTCCAGACCACAGTCTAGTCCTGATGCCTATTCTGAACTCTACCTGGTGAAATTTCTAGTTGAACCAGAATTCATCACCAATTGCCCCCAACTGCTTCACCTTCTGGAATTTCTTGTTCTCCTAGTTACTCAGGACCAACACCTTCTCTCCCAATGCTCACCTCCAGTCAGTGCCCACACTTGTCCTCCTAAGACTGATATTTATCTCTATCTCCTTCCGGCATCTCATGACAAAAAATGCCAACTCAGCTCAGCCTCTCATCAGATTGTTAAGTCAAGGATTGTTTTCGCTGTTGCTTAGTCACTTAGTCAGGTTTGACTCTTTTGTGACCCCATGGACTGTGGCCCACTAGGCTCCTCCCTCCATGAAGTTTCCCAGGCAAGAATACTGGAGTGGGTGGCCATTTCCTCCTCCAAAGGATCTTCCTGACACAGGGATCAAACCCACGTCTCCTGCATAGGCAGGTAGATTCTTTACCCCTGAGCCATCAGGGAAGCCCAAAGTTAGGGGTATATATCCTCAAAAGCCACAGATGATGCTGTAATTGTCCAAAATTTCATATTATGTCTCTTAAAGGTATGCAAGTTAAGAAACCCTGGACATGAAACTCAGTACTGACAGGGATGGTGTTCAGTCAGCTGAGAAGGCCAGAATTTCAGAAATCCTCAGTCAAGCACAGAAGCCATTAAAAAGAGGTGAGTTAAGGATCTAGACAAGATTCATGGGGTAAAACAGAGCTGGACACAACTTTGCAACTGAACAACACCACACAGAAACCAGGGACGCTTCTCAACATCCCACAGCATTCAGGACAGCCCCCACCACAAAGAATGACCTGGCCCCAGATGGCAATAGTGCTGAGAAACCCTGGTCTAGGGGAAGACACACATTAGGTAAATAAGTACGACAGAGAGTAAGGAATGTTTTCAATAGAGAATCTCTGGGAACTACAGGCCATAGTTTCTGTCCAAGGAGAACTCAAAGTCCCTCCTTTAGGGGACATCCCATTGGAGAAGAAAACAGGCGGGAAAGAAAAAGAACTAGGTCACCTCCACCAGGACAGGGAGTCTATTGGGTTGACCTAGTTCGCTGTTCTAGCCTCTGTGCCTAAAACAGTGCTGTTAGGCTTCCCCCGTGGCTCAGACAGTAAAGAACCCACCTGCAATGCGGGAGACCCAGGTTCAATCCATGGGTCAGGAAGATCCCCTGGAGAAAGGAATAGCAACCCACTCCAGTTTCTTGCCTGGAGAATCCCACAGACCGAGGAGCCTGGTGTGCTATAGTCCATGGGGTCTCAAAGAGTAGGACACGACTGAGTGAGTAAGCACACACACACAGACACCTCTGTGCCCAAAACAGTGCTGGGTCTAAGTCCCAACAGTCTGAGAGCCTTATGTTTATATATGTTACCTTATTTCATTAAAAAAGTGGGTCTTTTTTTAAAAAATAGATTTTAAGTTTTTAAAGTTTTAAATGTATATAAAAATTGAGAAGAGAGTAAAGAGTTCTCTTTGCTTATAGTTTCCATATTATTAACATCTTGCATTAGTATGCTACATTCTCTGAAATTAATGAACCAATATTGATACATTATTATTAACAAAATTTCAGACTTTTTTCAGATTTCCTTACTTGTTTACTTAACGTCATTTTTCTGTCCCAGGGTCCCATCCAGGATCCTTTATTATATTTAGTCATTATATCTCCTTAGGCTTCCTCTCATACTTTTTCTTGCTTTTGCTGTCTTTGATGGTTTTAAAAATTACTGGTCAAGTATACAGGGCTTCCCAGGTGGATCAGTGATAAAGAATCTGCCTGCCAAAGCAGGAGATGCTGGTTTGAATCTCGGGTTGGGAAGATCCCTTGGAGAAGGAAATGGCAACCTTCTCCAGTATTCTTGCCTGGAAAATCCCCTGGACACAGAGGGCTGGGTGACTACAGTCCATGGGGTCACAGAGAGTGGAACACGACTGAGCACACAAGTATATTGCACACATGCACAGTCAAGTATATTGCAGGATGCCCCTCTGGTGGAATTTGTCTGATGTTTTTCTTATGCTCTGGCTGGGGTTATGAGCTTGGGGAAGGAGATCACAGATACAGTGCCATTTTCATCACATTGTATTAAGAGTACAAACAAGCAGCAAGACATGAATGTTGAAGTTGCCTTTGATCACCTGGATGAAGTAAAGCGGGGAAATTTCTCCGCTATAAAGTTACTCTTTATCCACCCCCTCTTCCATACTATACCCTTTGGAGGAAGCCTCTATGTATTAATACCTACATAAATTATTTGGAACTCTTGTACATGGGAGATTTGTCTCTTTTCCCTCATTTATTAATTTATTTTTATCTTTATGGACTCATGAATATAAATTTTATACTTTGGGTTATAATCCAATACTTTACCTTAGTGTTCAAATTATTCCAGCTTAAATCATTTTGAGCTCTTTCAGTTGGCTCCTGTGAAAGTATATTTTGATTTTATAGGTGAAAGAATATAAAGTTTCTTTAAACCAAGCTTCAAAGAATATAAAGTTCCCACTATCACGAAACTAACAAGAGCAGAGGTGCAATGAAAATCATTAGATTCTAAAGCACAGGGTTTTTTTTTCCCTACTCATCATTGGCTACTGATTATAGCCAATCTTTGTTGACCAATGACTAGTGTATCTTTCACCTGATGGAATTACTTAAGGCAATAAGTTTTGAGACTACCAGTCTATTATGTACATTACAGGGAAACTTCCTTATTTTTTGACTTTTTATATGTTGATGAATTTTCACAGAGTGAATCCACTCACACAGCCAGCACCCACATCCAGATCCAGAGCTTCACTAGCTCACCAGAAACCTCCCTGGTGCCTTCCTCCAGTGATCCCCACCCCAGAGGCTACCATTATTCTGGCATCTAACAGCAGATCAGGTGTACCTGATTTTCACTTTAAGTAAATGGAGCCATCCATTATTCCTTTTGGAGGCTGGATTCTTTTGTTCATCCTCATTTGTTTTCTTTCTTTTTTTTTTTCTTTAATTAATTTTTTTTAGTTTGTTTTGCTTTACAATACTGTATTCGTTTTGCTACACATCGACATGAATCAGCCACGAGTGTACATGAACTCCCAATCCCAACCCCCACCACCCCCTCCACATTTGTTTTCATGTGGTTTGGTTAGTGGAATTGTTTAAAAAGAGGTTCCAACCACTTATTTCCTAAGAAAGGCTGCAAACAAGGTAACACTTGTAAAAACATGTTAAGCAACTCCATTTAAAAAAAAATGCAGACTGCTATTTAAAAACTAAATTTACTTAAGATTAACGTTACACAAAGAAGGGGAAACTACCTGGAGATGTCACTAAATTGCCCCATTATACCGGGGTGGCTCACTTCCTCCGCCCTATCTTTATCTATAATTTCATCTACCACAGGCTCTCTTAATAATGTTTCTGTTAGTCTCTTTCACAGCAAAGGTGCTTCTTGACTGACAGGATGTCCTTCTTGCCAACACATAGCCAAAAACTCACTAGGTTGCTTCTAACATCTAATGGTGCAAGATGCTACCTGCCAAACTGGACTAAAATACTGCCCAGAAACCCAAGAGATCTGTGATCTACAGAATTTCTCTTTCTCTTTCATTAGCCATCACTGCCGATGACCTAGTTCCTCCTGATAGGGCCCACATGGGGTCTTATTGGTAAGATGGCTCATTATGTTGACCTCGCAAACAAAGAATAAATCAGAGAGACCTGTGAGGCCGACCCAGTTGCCCAAATGGCATCCTGTTATCTCACTGGTGCTTGTCTTCTCAAAGCTGCAAGACCACCAGATTCCAGACCTCCAGCTATGTGACCATCCCTTCAGAGAATTTCTCCTTGGTGGTGTATAAGAAGAACTCCATCAGAAAGGGAGAACGCTGGTTCTCCTTAAGAGCCAGTCACCCTCTCTTTTCCCTCTAATACATTTCCTTTTCTTGCCTGACTGCCCGGCTTGCTCTCTTTTTCTCTACACTCACCTTATACCTCCCAACAGAGGTGTAGAACCCTTGATGTCCCTGCCACCACCCGCCTCTGATGCCACCATGGACCTCATTCAATCAAAGCACGCTTTCCCTCAGGACCCACTCCCCCACCACACGCTCCTAACCAACCAGAGACAGCACAAGAGAGGAAGGTATTTGCCATCCCTTCCAACTAGAAAATAACACAAAGCACTGTGCTATTTGCTAGTTGGGTCCAGGCTTTCACCCCATTGTTTTCTAGTTGGAGTCAGGTTTCTAATTTCTACTGCACCCTTACCATCGTTCCCTCATTGACTTACAAACCTCCTCTGGCTCCCTCCTGTCTGATAAGTGATGGATGAAGTATCCTGCTTGGGTTTCACTAATCTCTTTAATTTGTTCACATCCAGCCAAACCCAAGATCAGGCTCTACTTTGTATTCTAGTCAGGCTGGTTTCTTCAACATCCCACAAATGTCCTGCTTTTCCTATCTTGTGTTCCTGCCTATCCTTCTAACATGCATGCATTTCTTCATTCTTTCAATAGCTGTTTTTTTAACAGCTATTTGTTCAGTTCCGTTCAGTCACTCAGTCATGTCTGACTCTTTGTGACCCCATGGACTACAGAACGCCAGGCTTCCCTGTCCATCACCAACTCCAGCAGTTCACTCAAACTCATGTCCATTGAGTCAGTGATGCCATCCAACCATCTCATCCTCTGTCATCCCCTTCTCCTGCATTCCATCTTTCCCAGCATCAGGGTCTTTTCCAATGAGTCTGTTCTTCGCATCAGGTGGCCAAAGTTTGGGTGCTTCAGCTTCAGCATCGGTCCTTCCAGTGAATATTCAGGACTGATTTCCTTTAGGATGGATTGATTGAATCTCCTTGCAGTCCAAGGGACTCACAGGAGTCTTCTCCAACACCACAATTCAAAAGCATCAATTCTTCAGTGCTCAGCTTTCTTTACAGTCCAACTCTCACTTCCATACATGACTACTGGGAAAACCATAGATTTGACTAGACAGACCTTTGTTGGCAAAGTAATGTCTCTGCTTTTCAACGTGCTGTGTAGGTTGGTCATAGCTTTTCTTCTAAGGAGCAAGTGTCTTTTAATTTAATGGCTGCAACCACCATCTGCAGTGATTTTGGAGCCCTCCAAAATAAAGTCTGACACTGTTTCTATTGTTTCCCCTTCTATTTGCCATGAAGTGATGGAACCAGTTATCATGACCTTAATTTTCTGAATGTTGAGCTTTAAGCCAACTTTTTCACTCTCCTCTTTCACTTTCATCAAGAGGCTCTTTAGCTCTTCTTCACTTTCTGCCATATGGTGGCGTCATCTGTGTATCTGAGGTTATTGATAGTTTTCCAGCAATCTTGATGGCTTGTGTTTCATCCAGCCCGGCATTTTGCATGAGGTACTCTGCATATAAGTTAAATAAGCAGACTGATAGTATACAGCCTTGATGTTCTCCTTGGCCAATTTGGAACCAGTCTGTTGTTCCATGTCCAGTGCTAACTGTTGCTTCTTGACCTGCATACAGATATCTCAGGAGGCAGGTCAGGTGATCTGATATTTCCATCTCTTTAAGAATATTTATTAAGTTATTTATTAAGCTATTTATTAAGTGCCTACAAGGTGCTGTGCAGGCCTCCCAGGTGGCTCAGTGGCAAAGAATCTCCCTGCAATGCAGGAGACTCAGGTTTGACCCCTCAGTTGGGAAGATCCCCCAGAGAAGGAAATGGCAACCCACTCCAGTATTCTTGCCTGGAAAATCCCATGGACAGAGGAGCCTGGTGGGCTACTGTCAATGGGGTCACAAAAGAGTCAGACATGACTTAACAACTAAACCACAATGACAACTGTGTGCTATGCCCTCTCCATGAGGGTACAGCAGTACATAAAGCCATCCAAGTCCCAGCCCCGTGGGCCTTATGTTATAGGTGGAGATGGGATACATTCAATAAACACACAAACAAACGCATATGGTATCAAGAGACAACGAGCGCTGTGACCAGAGAGGAGGGCGCCGGGTTCTATATGGAGGTCAGGGAAGGCACCTCTGAGCAGGAGCAGTTGAACAGTCTTCCCAGGGAAAGCTGTACAGGCACAAGGAAGAGTGGGCGCGAAGGCTCTCGGGACATAACTGTTAGAGGAAGAACAAGGAGGCCGTTGGGACCCAGGGGAATGAGTGAGGAAGGGGGCAGCAGGAGGTGAATCAGAGCAGTGTTTCAAGGCCAGTTCAGGTGGGGCCATTAAGCCAATGGCTCTCGACTGGGGTGATTTGGCCCCCACTCCAGGGGACAGCTAACAATACCTGGAGACACTTTTGGTTGTCACGGTTGTGTGTGCTACTGGCATCTCCCTGGACGCCAGGGTCTAAGGATGCTCTTTACTATCCTGCAGTGCACAGAGTGGCACATCAAGGAAGTATCCAAGCCCCGCGTCAGCGGTGCCAGGGTAGAGAACCCTGCTTTATGTGTTTGCCTGTGCCTGGGCTTCACTGTGGCATACGGATTCTGAGTTGCAGCATATGTGGTCTAGTTCCCCAACCAGGATCGAACCTGGGCCCCCGCATTGGAAGTGCAGAGTCTTAGCCACTGGACCACTGAAATCTTGCTTTAAACCATGGCGATGACTTTGGCTTTTACTCTAAAAAATGGGCCAAAGAACTAAATAGACATACGGATGGCTAACAAACACATGAAAAGATGCTCAACATCACTCATTATCAGAGAAATGCAAATCAAAACCACAATGAGGTACCATTTCACACCAGTCAGAATGGCTGCGATCCAAAAGTCAACAAGCAATAAATGCTGGAGAGGGTGTGGAGAAAAGGGAATCCTCTTACACTGTTGGTGGGAATGCAAATTAGTACAGCCACTATGGAGAACAGTGTGGAGATTCCTTAAAAAATTGCAAATAGAACTGCCTTATGATCCAGCGATCCCACTGCTGGGCATACACACCGAGGAAACCAGAATTGAAAGAGACACGTGTACCCCAATGTTCATCACAGCACTATTTATAATAGCCAGGACATGGAAGCAACCTAGATGTCCATCAGCAGATGAATGGATAAGAAAGCAGTGGTACATATACACAATGGAGTATTACTCAGCCATCAAAAAGAATACATTTGAATCAGTTCTAATGAGGTGGATGAAGCTGGAGCCGATTATACAGAGTGAAGTAACCCAGAAAGAAAAACACCAATACAGTATACTTACACATATATATGGAATTTAGAAAGATGGTAATGATAACCCTGTACGCAAGACAGCAAAAGAGACACAGATGTATAGAACAGCCTTTTGGACTCTGTGGGAGAGGGAGAGGGAGGGATGATTTGGGAGAATGGCAGTGCACAAGTATGATATCATAAGTGAAACGAATCGCTGGTCTGGGTTCGATGCAGGATGCAGGATGCTTGGGACTGATCCATGGGAATGATCCAGAGAGAAGGTGTGGGGCGGGAGCGGGGGAGGTGGGGGTCGGGATTGGGAGTTCATGTACACTCGTGGCTGATGCATGTCAATGTATAGCAAAACGAGTACAGTATTGTAAAGCAAAACAAACTGAAAAATAAAAATTAATTAAAAAAAAAGCTTTAAACAAAGGAAAGACATGAACTGACTTCAATTTTGAAAGGGTCACTTTAGATACTGTGTAGTAAATCATGCCTTGA
This sequence comes from Aepyceros melampus, assembly GCA_006408695.1. Lineage (NCBI taxonomy): Eukaryota > Metazoa > Chordata > Mammalia > Artiodactyla > Bovidae > Aepyceros > Aepyceros melampus. Next base: position 19,362 of record SJXQ01008263.1, on the reverse strand, counting down.
ATAATGAATGATATAAAAGGCTACCATTTATGAAGCCATTTAAAAGGCTACCAATTTGAGACACTGTACTACACCCCTTAAGCTAGGATATCTTGGTAACTTTCTTCATTGTTCCTACCACTACCTGACATATTGGTATGTTAATGTTTAAATATTTGTATCCCCCAATAAAATGCCAGTTGAGAGAGGGCAAGAACTTTGCTGTGTGACCTGTTGAATCTCTAGCCCCTAGGACAGTGTCTGGCATACCCTGGGAACTCTGTATTTGTTGAATGAACACATGGCTCTTGGGGTCAATCCATTTATCCCCATTTCACAGACAAAAGAATCATGTTTCAGCATTTGTGGCCTGAACAACACTATGAGTAAAACTCATTTACTCATTTGTGTTGTGTGGGCCATTTCCAGGGGGATCATCTCCAATTTTGGTGACAATTCCCAGAAAGAAAAGTTCCCAGGGGACACAATTCCAAGTGACTTGCCTAAGCTACTGCTATACCTTAATGATTTTTGACATCAGTATCTATTTAGTCATTCATTTGCCAAGTTTTTACTGAGATCATACTATGTGCCAGGCACTATGCTAGACACTTGGGATATACTGCTGAGGAAGATCAATGTGATCCCCGTCTGACTGACATATATAAACTATTGATACTGTGCATAAAATAGAGAACTTACTGTATAGTTTAGGGAATTCTCTCAGTGCTCTATGGTGACCTAAATGGGAAGGAAATCCAAAAAGAGGGGATATATATATATGCATGCATAGAGCTGGTTCACTTTGCTGTACAGTAGAAACTAACAAAATATTGTAAAGCAACTATGCTCCAATAAAAATTATTAATTTTAAAACAGAAAGGAAAGGAAAAGACAGATCAGTATTCATACAGGAATATCCAACATGCATTGCTAATTTGCCTGTGAGGAAGTATAGTGTGATAACTTTATTGTAAAAGAGCCCATGAGATAGGAAGGTATATACACTTGTATGAGCACCAAGAAAGGCATGGAACCATAATGTCCAAGAAGAATATTAATTTGAAACAACTGGGAATAAAGGCAATAAAAACAAATCTTTAAGTACAAAAGAAAATGTGAACTCCACCTGTATTAGTCAGCTCAGGCTGCCATAACAAAATAGCATAGACTGGATGGTATTTCAACCACAGAAATCCATTCTCCCACAGTTCTGGAGGGCAGAAATCAGAGCCAGGGTGCAAACACGAGCAGCTTCTGGTGAAAGCGATCTTCCTGGCCCTCTGCAAGGAAGTCCACTGCAAACCTATTCACTGTGTCCTCACAGAGAGACGGAGAGAGCTCTCTGGCACCTCTTCTTATTTTTTTAAGATTTATGTATTTATTTGGCTCCACTGAGTCTTAGCCATGGCACACAGGGTCTTCCATCTTTGTTGCAGCATGCAGGACCTAGTTCCCTGGCCAGGGATTGAACCCGGGCCCCCTGAACTGGGAGTGCAGACTATTAGCCACTAGACCACCTGGCAATCTCTTCTTATAAAGATACGGATCCCATCATGAGGGTCCCACCCTCATGAACTCATCTAAACCTAGTCACCTCCCAAAGGCTCCATCTCCAAACACCATCACAGTGTGGGGGGCAGGGGGACTAGGGTTTCAACATATGAATTCACGGAGAATATAATTCAGACTATACCACCATCCTCACAAAGTTTACAGTCCTGTGTGGGATATAGACATTACCGTATGATATAAAAAAAAAGAATGATGCCCTGTGGTAAGTGTTACAGAGGAACTAAATGAGTGCTGTGCGGCGAGCAACTGAGGCAGAAAGGAGGGGCCAGACCTAAGGAAGCAAGGCTTCTTCAAGGAAGTAACATACAAACAAATCACCAAAAATGTGGTACAATGAAAAATACCTCATTAATAACTTTTACACAGATTACATATTGAAGTGATAACATTGTTAATATAATACATTAAATTAAATATATGATTAACATTCATTTTACCTGTTTTTCATTTCTTTTTAAATGTGACTACTAGAAAAGTCTAAATTACTAATGTAGTATGCATGTGTGAATATTCTGTCGTGTCCAGCTCTTTGCAACCCCATGGATCCTGTGTAGCCAGCCAGGCTCCTCTGTCTATGGGATTTTCTTTCCCAGGCAGGAGTGGGTTGCCATTTCCTCCTGCAAGGGATCTTCCCAACCCAGGGATCAAACCCCCCTCTCCTGTGTCTCCTGCATTGTTAGGCAGATTCCTTACCAATGAGCTTCCACAAAGTACTTATGTGGCTTGCATGATATTTCCACTGGACAGCACTGCCTTGTACTATTCCCTTCTACCTAAAACACTAGTGGGAAACAAGTGACACCCCAAAGAGACGGAGGTGGAGGGGATGAAAAGCAGCATGTCAGCAGGTTGAGAGGCTGAGTTGGCAGAAATGACTAAGCAACATTTTCAGAAGAGAACAGTCTGCTAACGGTTCCAGCTTTCTTTGGGGGTTATTGAAAATTGGGGGTTAGGTAGCAGTGACAGCTGGACGACCTTCTGAGCATACTAAAATCCACTGCATTGTACACCGAAAGGGTGAATTGTATGGTATGTGAATTTATAGCTCAATACAAAGTAAGATATAAGAAAGAGTAGAAGAGGGCAATCTAATATCTATGATGTCTGCTATGACAAAAGACACCTGAATTTTCTGGAAAGCTTACTACGATTTGTGTATGGAAGGGTGTGGGTTTGAGAGCGAGCGATTAAGAGACAGGGCTCTTACATGTTCTGGTGGAAAGGAGGGCGGAGAACAATATTGCACCTTCACTTGGAAAAAGATGAACTTGAGGATTTGCAAACACTCTGGAGGGCATGAGTGGACCTACTACAAGGGATCACATAGGGACTTAAGCACATGATGTCTTGACCTAATGGGGCAGGGTGACCTTCCCTGATACCTGAGTCCCTTTGGTTATCTGCTTGATTAAATTCAACCATGAACCTCTACCTATGGTTATACTTTCTAGGTTAGAACCTCCTTGCCTAGGGCCAAGGGGACGCCCTTCCCATGGGCAACTCTCCATGTCCATCTTTGTGTTGGTTCCCCAGCTGCAGCCAGAGATGAAGCTATCCCCAGGGGACAATGACACACAAAGTGGAGTTTTCTCTATGCCCAGTCTCGGAGCTGATGAACAACACCTTTAGAAGCTAGCCCCAGCCAGAGTCCACTCATGTGTTCACTCGGCTTCTCTCTGCTTACCCAGGACTGGACACTGGGGGTAGATGGTGACTGACATCAACCCAGTCCCTGCCCTCAAGGCACTTACAGTCTGGTGGGAAATTCCAAGTCCATGGCTAGCAGTATGGAATTGACCCATTCCAGATACATGTATCATTGCTTGGCTCTGCTGATATTTGTTGTCTTGGTTTGTGGTTCCTGTCATTGTTTTTAATTCAGGAGGATGGGAGATGCTGATGATTGCCATGAACCCTCTTCTCTGTGGACTCTGCACAAGGGCTATGGTAATCTTAGCCTGTTTGGAACGCGTGCCTCTTCCAGATCTCCCCTGCTCTTCATGCTTTATGGCTTGGCTTCTTTTCTCTGTGGTTCCAGTTATGACTCCCAGATCTGCATGGGCTCTGTGGGCTCCCTGTTTCTGCACCTGCAGTGCAGACAAGTCCTGTGCTAGGAAAAATTTCTAGAAAGCACCTTGTTGCTGAGTTATTATTAAATGAAGTTATTGTTAGACAAAAGAACATGGAGACCCAGCAGTCATGACCAAGAGCTGCATTTAGTACAGTGTGTGTTTAATCAAATGATAATTGTAGAATGAGCATTTCTTAGAAGTATAGTGGACATCTGTTATATTTGCTGCTCTGTAAGGCAGGATATCTTGGGTAAAGAGATGGCAAATTGGGTGATTGGAAAGAAAGCCAGTAATGGACGTGAGAAGAGTCAAAAGGCAGTGAAATACCCCTGGGCACATAAAAGTCAGGATCCCTGTTTTAGGCCTAAGGGGCAAAGGAAGGGATCAGTTGCTGAAATACAAAGAGAGTAAACTGTGACATTCCATCAGGGAGTTAGGCAACCCCTAGTTCCCTGGTGGCTCAGCAGTAAAGAATGCAGGAGGCGCAGGTTTAATCCCTGGGTCAGGAAGATCCCCTTGAGAAGGAAATGGCAATCCACTCCAGTGTTCTTGAAGAGGAAAAGTTAAAATTTTACATAACCTCCTGCTCCTTCTGCCTCTGTAACTCAGCTTGCTCCTTGCAAAGTCTGGATCACATAGGTCACATAGTCTCAGAAAGTGGGGACTCACAATACTAGTAACTGGAGCTTATCTCACTCATTCTTGTCCTGCTCTTTGCAATAGCTGCTGCTGCTAAGTCGCTTCAGTCGTGTCCGACTCCATGCAACCCCATAGGCGGCAGCCCACCAGGCTCCCCCGTCCCTGGGATTCTCCAGGCAAGAACATTGGAGTGGGTTGCCATTTCCTTCTCCAATGTGTGAAAGTGAAGTTGTTCAGTCTTGTCTGACTCTTTAGCGACCCCATGAACTGCAGCCCACCAGGCTCCTCCGTCCATGGGATTTTCCAGGCAAGAGTACTGGAGTGGTTGCAAGAGCTAAGTACCTATAAACCTGCTTAATCATTCCTGTCCGTGTATAAAAATTCTGTAACCCTTTTGTTCAGGGTTCAGAGCTTACAGTGTTACTGCTCTGGGGCCACCAGCATGAAAAACGTGAGTTCTCCAACTCTCCGAGTGTGGTGCTTGGTTTCTTGAGTACTGGTTTCTGCAACATTTCTGGAAGCCCAGTGAGATTCCAATCATGCTGGCCTGTTGAGCAGCTGGGCCGGTGGCTCAGCCGGGCTGGAGCAAAGGAACCCTGAGACAAACACGGAGGTGCGCCTTCCAACAGTATTCCAGGTTTTCTTTCGGACCGGTGTTCTGATCCTCTGGACAGCTGAGCCCAGACTGGACTCATTGTAGGGGCGGACCAACTCACCAGGAACAGCCACAGGATCAGGTGAGGCCCTGGGGCCAGTCCCCAGTCAGGTCCTACCTCAACAGGGAGAAGACTGATAACCTCTCCTTGGGCCTCCCAGGAAGGGAGCCACAGTTACAGAAACCTGGGTACTCAGGAGAAGGGAGGCATTGTGATAACCTCTGAATGATTGTGAGTGTGTGATTGCTGATTGAATAAGTGAGAGAAATTTTTCTTTTTGGAAACTGCAAAACCAAGTTTGAATATACAATTAAAAACAACTAGCTGGTTAAAAGTTCTGCCCAGGAGAAAGATTGAAATTAACCCTTTCCATGTCCTTGAAATACACAACCAACTTTGCCTGAGACCTCAGCCTTTGGCAAATAAGAACTTCAAGCAAGGGAAAAAGAGGGGGGTGGCATCAAAGAGATATTTTAAACCTCAAACAGAAAACTGTAAGATCTCTGTCAGTCTGTCTGTCTGGATTTATGTATGTTTCAGTGTACGTCTTTTGTTTTCTTCTGATAATACAGTTAAAGTTATAAATAAGTTCTAATTTAATTGGCCTAAAGAAAAGCACTTACAAATCAAACAATTCTAAATTCAAAAAAAAAGAAACTTAACCTAAATAAATTTCAAATTCATGTAAACAGTTCCCAGTTAATATTCAATATTAAATATCAGACTAGAGGTCTCTTCAAGAAAGTTAGAGATACCAAGGGATACCATCTTTCATGCAAAGATGGGCTTGATAAAGGACAGAAATGGTGTGAACCTAACAGAAGAAGAAGATGTTAAGAAGAGGTGGCAGGAATACACAGAAGAACAGTACAAAAAAGATCTTCACAACCTTGTTCAAGCTGGTTTTAGAAAAGGCAGAGGAACCAGAGATCAAATTGCCAACATCTGCTGGATCATGGAAAAAGCAAGAGAGTTCCAGAAAAACATCTATTTCTGCTTGATTGACTATGCCAAAGCCTTTGACTGTGTGGATCACAAGAAACTGTGGAAAATTCCTCAAGAGATGGGAATACCAGACCACCTGACCTGCCTCTTGAGAAACCTATGTGCAAGTCAGGAAGCAACAGTTAGAACTGGGCATGGAACAATAGACTGGTTCCAAATAGGAAAAGGAGTACGTCAAGGCTGTATATTGTCACCCTGCTTATTTAACTTCTATGCAGAGTACATCATGAGAAACACTGATCTGGATGAAGCACAAGCTGGAATCAAGATTGGCGGAAGAAATATCAATAACCTTCAGATATGCAGATGATACCACCCTTATGGCAGAAAGTGAAGAGGAACTCAAAAGCCTCTTGATGAAAGTAAAAGAGGAGAGTGAAAAAGTTGGCTTAAAGCTCAACATTCAGAAAACGAAGATCATGACATCTGGTCCCATCACTTCATGGGAAATAGATGGGGAAACAGTGGAAACAGTGTCAGACTTTATTTTGGGGGGCTCCAAAATCACTACAGATGGTAGTTGCAGCCAGGAAATTAAAAGACACTTACCCCTTGGAAGGAAAGTTATGACCAACCTAGATAGCATATTCAAAAGCAGAGATATTACTTTGCCAACCAAGGTCCATCTAGTCAATGCTATAGTTTTTCCAATGGTCATGTATGGATGTGAGAGTTGGACTGTGAAGAAAGCTGAGCGCTGAAGAATTGATGCTTTTGAACTGTGGTGTTGGAGAAGACTCTTGAGAGTCCCTTGGACTGCAAGGAGATCCAACCAGTCCATTCTAAAGGAGAGCAGTCCTGCGTGTTCATTGGAAGGACTGATGCTGAGGCTGAAACTCCAATTCTTTGGCCACCTCATGCAAAGAGTTGACTCATTGGAAAAGACCCTGATGCTGGGAGAGATTGGGGCAGGAGGAGAAGGGACGACAGAGGATGAGATGGCTGGATGGCATCACCGACTGGATGCATGTGAGTTTGGGTGAACTCCAGGAATTGGTGATGGACAGGGAGCTCTGGCATGCTGCAATTCATGGGGTCACAATGAGTCGGACACGACTGAGTGACTGAACTGAACTGAATGTTTTGTAATCTAATAATGAAGTAGTGTTTTTAATAAAGGAGATAGAAAAATAAGATTACATTTTATAAAGGGGAAAGAAAGTAGGTCTGACTTACAGGTCTGACTCACAGGCTGTTACAAAAAGTGATTAGAAGTTTTGTGAAAAGTGACCCTGAAAAAAAGTTTGTGCATGGTAGGACTGACTAGTCAAGATTAAAACACATTTAATTAAGTTCACCTAAATGAGTTTAAAGTAAGTTGGTGCAAAAACTTAAATTTGGCCTTTCTCTCTGTTAAGAGGACATGCTTTCTTCAGATGTTGAACGGCTTTTAATTATAGATTTAAGTTTCTTTACCTCTTAATTGATCTGTTCTGCATTTACCTTTGAAATCTTCTGTTAACTTTGGCTAAGGGAATAACTATTATTTCACAGGAAATTATATGATCCTACCTGACTGAGTGTTATATACCCGTTTGACATTTATTGACAAAACTTTCTAAATAACTTGACTTCTAGCTAACTTTGGGATGCTTCAGAGGGCCCCTGAGACATCCCAAAGAGCTATTAAGCTACCTGGGTTCATTAGACATGTTAAATTACATGAGAAGTACTGTTGAAGGGGTGATAAATCTTTTCAGATTATACTGTATAGTTGATGTTACTAATATAGATATCCTAGAATTATGTTAAACTCATATAGATCTGATATTCCCTGATAAACTATGGTCAATTATAATTCTAGTTATCATATTAAAGTGTTACGTATCACAACAATGATCAGGTTTCTTTGTTAATTACAGTAGAATCAGATTTTAAACATGCCTTCTATGGTTTTACTCTCATGCCTTTAGAAGAATACTGCTAGCTCTTCAAGATTTATGAAAAGACTTTCTAAGATTAAACAGATAAACAAACTTTGTTATAAATAGTAAGCTGGTACTGGACTAAAGTTTGGTTTTCTCTCTGTCTAGAGAACAGTTTTCTTAGAATGCAGCTTTTGATAACAGATTATTAATTTCTTTGTCTTTAAGTGATTTACATTTGTTTTTAAAATCTTTTTGGTAAAGTAAATAAACTTTTTGGTAAAGTAAATAAACATTATTTAAGATTATGGTACATGTAGACAAAGCTCATTCTGCTTCTACAAAAAAAAAAAACCCTTACAGTAAGACTTTTGCTATCTTGATGTCCTTAAAACATGGCAATAGTCTGCTCCTAAATCAGGAAATTTAAAATGCATAAACAACAGCTGAAAATCAAAGAGCCAAGGCCGCTTAGCTTTTCCCGGCTCCCTGACGGACATCATTTTTATCTGATGGCCTAAAGCCTGGCTACAATGTTAATGCCCTCACAATGAGTTCTCCAAAAAGAAAAAAATATATATGTTTCACTGAATATTACACACGGGCGGCTGCGATGGCGCACATAGTGCGGCCGAGAGGAGTTACCTCACATCCGAGGTCAGGGGCAGAAGCCAGGAGGACCCCATGCCTGAGGGGCAGCGGCCAAGAGGAGTTACCCCACGTCCGAGGTCAGGGGCGTCAGCCGGGAGGAGCTACCCCACGTCCAAGGAGTGGTGGCTGAGTGTGCTCAGGAGGGCCTAGAGGAGCTATTACACGTTCAAGGTCAGGAGGGGCGGCAGTAAGGAGATACCCCACATCCAAGGTAAGGAGCAGCGGCTGCACTTTGCTGGAACAGCCGTGAAGAGATACCCCATGTCCAAGGTAAGAGAAACCCAAGTAAGACAGTAGGTGTTGCAAGAGGGCATCAGAGGGCAGACACACTGAAACCATAATCGCAGAAAACTAATCAATCTAATCACACTAGGACCACAGCCTTGTCTAACTCAATGAAACTAAGCCATGCCCGCGGGGCCACCCAAGACGGGCGGGTCAACATGAAGGGGCTGACAGAATGCGGTCCACTGGAGAAGGGAATGGCAAACCACTTCAGTATTCTTGCCTTGAGAACCCCATGAACAGTATGAAAAGGCAAAATGATAGGATAGCAAAAGAGGAACTCCCCAGGTCAGTAGGTGCCCAATATGCTACTGGAGATCAGTGGAGAAATAATTCCAGAAAGAATGAAGGGATGGAGCCAAAGCAAAAACAACACCAGTTGTGGTGATAGAACCAAGGTCCGATGCTGTAAAGAGCAGCATTGCATAGGAACCTGGAATGTCAGGTCCATGAATCAAGGCAAATTGAAAGTGGTCAAACAAGAGATGGCAAGAGTGAACGTCGACATTCTCGGAATCAGAGAACTAAAATGGACTGAAATGGGCGAATTTAACTCAGATGACCATTATATCTACTACTGCGGGCAGGAATCCCTCAGAAGAAACGGAGTAGCCATCATGGTCAACAAAAGAGTCCAAAATGCAGTACTTGGATGCAATCTCAAAATCAAAATGATCTCTCTTTGTTTCCAAGGAAAACCATTCAATATCATAGTAATCCAAGTCTATGCCTCAACCAAAAACGCTGAAGAAGCTGAAGTTGAATGGTTGTATGAAGACCTACAAGACCTTTTAGAACTAACATCCAAAAAAGATGTCCTTTTCATTATAGGGGACTGGAATGCAAAAGTAGGAAGTCAAGAAACACCTGGAGTAACAGGCCAATTTGGCCTTGGAATATGGAATGAAGCAGGGCAAAGACTAATACAGTTTTGCCAAGAAAATGCACTGGTCATAACAAACACCCTCTTCCAACAACACAAGAGAAGACTCTACACATGGACATCACCAGATGGTCAACATCGAAATCAGATTAATTATATTCTTTGCAGCCAAAGATGGAGAAGCTCTATACAGTCAGCTAAAACAAGACTGGGAGCTGACTGTGGCTCAGATCATGAATTCCTTATTACCAGATTTAGACTGAAATGGAAGAAAGTAGGGAAAACTGCTAGACCATTCAGATAGACCTAAATCAAATCCCTTATGACTATACAGTGGAGGTGAGAAATAGATTTAAGGGACTAAATCTGATAGATAGAGTGCATGATGAACTATGGATGGAGGTTTGTGACATTGTATAGGAGACAGGAATCAACACCATTCCCATTGAAAAGAAATGCAAAAAAGCAAAATGGCTGTCTGAGGAGGCCTTACAAATAGCTGTGAAAAGAAGAGAAGCAAAAAGCAAAGGAGAAAAGGAAAGATATAAGCATCCAGTACTTTGGCCACCTTATGCGAAGAGCTGACTCATTGGAAAAGACCCTGATGCTGGGAGGGATTGGGGGCAGGAGGAGAAGGGGACGGCCGAGGATGAGATGGCTGGGTGGCATCATGGACTCAATGGACGTGAGTCTGAGTGAACTCCGGGAGTTGGTGATGGACAGGGAGGCCTGGCATGCTGCGATTCATGGGGTCGCAAAGATTCGGACACGACTGTGCGACTGAACTGAACTGAACTGATAAGCATCTGAATGCAGAGTTCCAAAGAATAGCAAGAAGAGATAAGAAAGCCTTCCTCAGCAATCAATGCAAAGAAATAGAGAAAAACAACAGAATGGGAAAGACTAGAGAGGAGAAGATTGGAAAAGGAAATGGCAACCCACTCCAGTATTCCTGCCTGGAGAATCCCATAGATGGAGGAACCTGGTGGGCTACAACAGGGTTGCAAAGAGTTGGACACGACTGAGCGACTTCATTCATTCCTTCAGAGATCTCTTCAAGAAAATTAGAGATACCAAGGGAATATTTCATGCAAAGATGGGCTCGATAAAGGACAGAAATGGTCTGGACCTAACAGAAGAAGAAGATATTAAGAGGTGGCAGGAATACACAGAAGAACTGTACAAAAAAGATCTTCACAACCCAGATAATCATGATGGTGTGATCACTCACCTAGAGCCAGACATCCTGGAATGTGAAGTCAAGTGGGCCTTAGAAAGCATCACTACAAACAAAGCTAGTGGAGGTGATGGAATTCCAGTTGAGCTGCGACGGCTGCCCAGCCAGCTGGCAGAGCAGGCCTCCTCTGGACCTTGACCGCTCCCGAATCTGCTCCTTATAGAGTCGGGTACCTATTTTGAGTGACCTCTCGCAGCCGTCCGCCTGTCCTTCCCATCCCACGCCCCCACCCTGCCTTGGACTTGTCCTCAGTCAGGACCACGGCAGTGGCGGACCGCGCCGCCCAGGGCGCGTGCGCATAGCTCCCTCTCGCTTGTTCTCGCGAGAGTTCCCAGGCCCAGGCAAGGCTGCCCCTTGAATCTCAGCATCCCACTGTCTCCATCACTGTGATGCTATGGTCTCCCCAGCCTCCTTGACGTTGCTTCCAGCAAACTGTGACAGGAGAGGTCTTAGGTCTCACAAGAGGTCAAGAGCCGACTTCCCAACAACCAGCTGCGAAAGGAGCTTGCTGGTTCTACTCCCTTTCTTACCTTCAGAGACAGTAAAACATCATGCCCACTGCCCTCCCTGCCTTGAATATCTGATTGCTTAATATTAACAGCCCAATGAAAAACATTATGTCAATCTACCACGCAAAACAGCATTAAAAATTTAAAATATATGTACAGTTATAATTTTTATTTGACTAATAGTGGACAAAATGTTAAATGTGACTGAATTTAATTATCATTGTACATGCATGGATGATCTTTTCATGAGTGGCAATGAATGAATAATAAGTAAAGACCTAAATAATAATAAAGTATTATATAATTATTACATACATTTTATTTTCTTGCCTTATTTCAGCTTAATTATGATCTATGTTATAATCAAGATTTTCACATCATTTATGATCACTTGTAACAATAAGTATAAAGAGTTAAACTGACCTTGTAATTGTTTGAAGGTAACAAAGTATAAACATATTTTATTTATAAACAAATTAAGTGGAAAATTTTAGAATTATTTTAATATACATTTCTGAATAGTTATTTCCTCCTAAAATAGTCAAAATTACCTTTTAAAACTGAGCCCAACTATAGACTATAATTCATAAATATAAAACCTTTAAATCAAAGTGACTTAGAGCTGTGTTTTTAATTCTTTGAATATTTGAAACCTATTAAATATTTTATAAAAATAAATCTATTGTATTTCTAGCATTAAATGTCTATTTACATGCCAACATAATTGCATGTCATGTGTATATTTATAAGCACACAAGTTCAAATGTATTATAAGTTGTGGAGTATTGCAGAATGATTCTGCTGTGATGACCTGCTAATTTGTAAGTACTTCCAGAATCATTCTGCTGCTGTGCTAAGTTGCTTCAGTCAAGTCTGACTCTGTGCGACCCTCTGGATGGCAGCCCACCAGGCGTCCCCTTCCCTGGGTTTCTCCAGGCAAGAACGCTGGAGTGGGTTGCCATTTTCTTCTCCAATGCATGAAAGTGAAAAGTGAAAGCGAAGCAGTGACCCCAGGGACTGCAGCCTATTAGACTCCTTCGTTCATGAGATTTTCCAGACAAGAGTACCAGAGTCATTCAGTGGACTACAAATGAGTTAACCAGCAATAATGTGAACCAGTATTTAATTTTGCAGGAGTCTGTGTCTTCTAGGCTATCTGAAAGGAAGGTCTTCGAAAGTTAATTAATTTGTCTGTTTCCTTCACACTTCTGTCACTCAAAAATTCTCAGCACTTTGAATCAGTGTTCATCACTGACCTTGGCAGAGGCCCAACCCATAAACCTTCCCAGGGTTTAGATACAGTTGTCTATTGTTTCAAGGACAGGTGAGCAAGAGGAGTGGACAGGTGATTCCCTGGGGCCTGAATGGCATTCACTGTGAGAACAGTTCCATTATCAGAGAGAATGTTTGCAGGTTATGCTGTGTCGCTGATGAAAGACCTTGGTAACAAATGATAGAGGTGCCCATGTATTTCCTTACTAGGTTTTTTGATTGTTTGGGTTAAGTGTGTTTATATTATACAAGGCCCTCTAAAGCAAGGAGAAATAAAATAATGCTGCTGCTGCTGCTAAGTCACTGCAGCCATGTCTGACTCTGTGCGACCCCATAGACGGCAGCACAAGAGGCTCCCCCGTCCCTGGGATTCTCCAGATAAGAGCACCGGAGTGGGTTGCCATTTCCTTCTCCAATGCATGAAAGTAAAAAGTGCAAGTGAAGTTGCTCAGTTGTGTCCAACTCTTGGTGACCCCATGGACTGCAGCCTACCAGGTTCCTCTGTCCATAGGATTTTCCAGGCAAGACTACTGGAGTGGGGTGCCATTGCCTTCTCCGAAATAAAATACAGGATGCACAATTAACTTGATTTCAGATAAATTGAACTATTTATTTTAGTGAAAGTGTATACCCTAATTGCATAAGATACACTAATATATCCTATATATACAAATAAATGCTAATTTAGTATATTGCATAGTTGGAGAAGGAAATGGCAATCCACTCCAGCACTCTTGCCTGGAAAATCCCATGGACCGAGGAGCCTGATAAGCTACAGTCCATGGGGTCGCAAAGAGTCAGACACAACTGAGCGACTTCACTTTCACTATAGTTATACTAAAAAAATTGTTCATTGCTTATCTGAAATTCAAAGGTCACTGGAGCTTCCAGCAGTTTTATTTGCTAAATCTGACAACCCTCAGGGCAAAGAACATGCTTTCTCTTGCCCAGGACTAAATGCAATTCTGAGCTCAAAGAGCTTTATTTGGAACATAAAAAAAGAGAAAAGCAGATTTCTGAAAACCTCAGCCACGACTCCTGTGAGAGGAATGTTGACTATCTCTTTTTCCTATCACCCAGGTAGGTAGAATCAGAGAGGTTAATTTCTCATCAAGAATGTCTGTGGGAAACCAGATGAGTTCTTCTCTTGCAAATGTTTCTTTAATCATGAAGCCATGGAATGTTATTGGCTTATTCTGTCATAAAGCTCGAATAATCCCTAGCTCTTCATTTATTTATTAATGCACACATAAAATATTCATTAGACCTTTTTATGTACCATGCACATAATATTTAATAGTTGAACAGTCCTATAAGGTAGATATTATTATGTCAGTTTCACAGATACAAGAAACGAAGCTCAGTGAGGTTAAATAATTGGCCTAAGATCACCCACTTGGTACATTAGAGAGGCCGAGTCTAAGCCAATGTTGTTCTGATACATAACTTCTAGTGGAGATGCAAGCCGGGGTGCAGAAGGAGAGAAGAGTTAGTCATTCTTTAGTGCTTCTTATACCCCAGGCATAACTGTTTAGATGACTAACAATCTTTCCTGTTCTTATCAGGTAGAATTCTGACCTTTCACCAAAAAAAAAAAGGAAGAAATATGATTGTTTCCATAAGAAGAAACTGTTTCCATGAGCTAAAAAAAAAAAAGTGTTTGCTCTTCTTAAACTTGTATGGAAATGCAAAGGACCTAAGTTGCTCAAACTATTTTGTAAACGGACAAAGTTGGAAGACCTATACTTCCTGACTCAAAGCTTATTATAAAGCTACAGTAATCAGATACACGTGGTGTTTGCATAAGAATAGACACATGGGTCAATGGTAGAGACTAGAGTCCAGAAGTAAATGCATACATTTGTGGTCAATTGATTTTTGAAAAGGGTGCACAAGAAGAAAGCATAGTCTTCTGGAAAAACTAAATATCCATTTGTGAAAATAAACACACAACAGCAACAGTAATAAAATGCTTAGACCCTTAGCTCACAATATACACAAAAATAACAACATATACCATAAATCTAATTATAAGGACCCAAACTATAAGTGGGGCTCCCCAGGTGGCACTAATGATAAAGAACCCACCTGCCAATGCAGGGGACATGAAAGACGTGGGTTTGATCCCTGGGTTGGTAAGAGCCCCTGGAGGAGGGCATGGCAACCCTCTCCAGTATTCTTGTCTAGAGAATCCTATGGACAGAGGAGCCTGATGGGCTACAGCCCATGGGATTGCAAAGAGTCAGACAAGACTGAAGCGAGTTAGCATGCAAGCTATAATGAAAAAAACTTTTTTGAAATCTGATGTTCATTCTAAGGCCTGAGAATTAAGAGGTGAATAAAGTGTCAAAAAACCACTTTCACTGATGAGCTCACATCCTAGTGAGGATAGACAGATACTAAACAAAATGTTTAAAAATTTTGTAATATATAAAGCAACTATTGACCAATAAAAATTTTGGCTGACTTAAAACTCAGCATTCAGGAAACGAAGATCATGTCATCTGGTCCCATCACTTTATGGCAAATATATGGGGAAACAATGAAAACAGTAAAAGACTTTCTTTTCTTGGGCTCCAAAATCACTGCAGATGGTGACTGCAGCCATGAAATTAAAAGACGCTTGCTCCTTGGAAGAAAAGCTATACCAACCTAGACAGCATATTGAAAAGCAGAGACATTACTTTGCTGACAAAGGTCCATCTAGTCAAGGCTATGGTTTTTCCAGTAGTCATGTATGGATGTGAGAGTTGGACCGTAAAGAAAGCTGAGCACTGAAGAATTGATGCTTTTGAACTGTGGTGTTAGAGAGGTCTCTTGAGAGTCCTTTGGACTGTAAGGAGATCCAACCAGTCCATCCTAAAGGAAATCAATTCTGAATATTCATTGGAAGGGCTGATGCTGAAGCTGAAGCTCCAATACTTTGGCCACTTGATGTGAAGTACTGACTCATTGGAAAAGACCCTGATACTGGGAAAGATTGAAGGCAGGAGGAGAAGGGGATGACAGAAGATGAGATGGCTGGATGGCATCACTGACTCGATGGACATGAGTTTGAGCAAGCTCTAGGAGTTGGTGAGGTACAGGGAAGCCTGGTGTGCTGCAGTCCATGGGGTGGCAAAGAGTCAGACATAACTGAGAGGCTGAACTGACTGATATAAATTGGTGATGAAAGCTATTGAGAAAAGCAAGTCAGTAAAGGGGTTATACTTTTATGGACCTAGTGTCTGGAGGGCACAGCTGGGAAGATGAAACACGAGCAAAGACTTAAAGGAAGTGAGAGGGAGACACAGGGCATACTGGGCAGAGCATTCTATGTAGAGAGTGGAAAGCATGAGGGTTCTGGGGTACACAGAGCTGCAAGGAGTCTCAAGTGGCTCGAGGTGAGCACAGGAGGGAAGAGAGTTCATGGCTCAAGTCACAGGCCTTGCAGCCCATCGAAAGGACTTGGGCTGTTATTCCTAGTGGGGTGAAGAGCATCACATTTGATGCAATTAGAAATTTTAAAAACAAAATATTTTAAGAGAATAATGTTTTTCACCATACGATGTTATTTCTGTCCATTAGAGAGCTCTCCTGAAGACCCTCGGTATAAGCACGTTGATCCTCAGCACTTTTTGGAAGAAACTAGTTCATAGGATTCATTTCAAACTCCTTACCAGGACGGCAATGCTCTGTAGCCTAAATCTCTAAAAATTAAAACTCACAGTGAGCATATGCACCCTCCAGATATACACATGCACCAGATCGTATACTATTTCCTGTTTTACTTGATTCAAATGTCACTTCTACTGTGAATGTTTCCTTCATTTCATCAACTTCCCTCTCTACTCTCAAAATGCTTAGTAGACACCTGCATTAGTCAGGAGAGGTGGATAACAAACACTCCCTACATCTTCCAGGTATAGAAGAACAGTGGTGTATTTCTAGTTGACGCAGAGCAGGCTGTCGTTTGGGAGCCTCTTCTGGGCAGCTGAAGAGGGAAGGCTCAGCATCGCACATAATGGCTACCCATCCTTCCACAATCACTTAAGATATCAAATGAAAGCTCTCTGGAGTCTTATGTGCTATGCTGTGCTGTTTTTAGTTGCTTAGTCATGTCTGACTCTTTGCAACCCCATGTGCTATAGCCTGCAAGGCTCCTCTGTCCATGGGGCTTCTTCAGGCAAGAATACTGGAGTGGGTTGCCATGCCCTCCTGAAGGAGGGATCAAACCCAGGGATCAAACCCAGGTCTCCGGCATTACAGGAGGATTCTTTACCATCTGAGTGATGAGAGAAGCCCATGAATACTGGAGTGGGTAGCCTATCCCTTCTCCAGGGGATCTTCCCAACACAGGGATCAAACCGAGGTCTCCCACATTGCGGGCAGATTCTTTACCAGCTGAGCTACCAGGGAAGCCCATGGAGTCTCATGCTGCTGCTGCTGCTGCTGCTAAGTCGCTTCAGTTGTGTCCAACTCTGTGCGACCCCATAGACGATAGCCCACCAGGCTCCCCTGTCCCTGGGATTCTCCAGGCAAGAACACTGGAGTGGGTTGCCATTTCCTTCTCCCATGCATGAAAGTGAAAAGCGAAAGTGAAGTCGCTCAGTTATGTCCGACTCTTAGCGACCCCATGGACTGCAGCCTACCAGGCTCCTCCGTCCATAGTATTTTCCAGGCAAGAGTACTGGAGTGGGGTGCCATTGCCTCTCCGATGGAGTCTCATACTAGCAGCTAAATGCTTCTGCCCATACAATTTTTTCCTAACATTTATTGACCAGAGCAACTTGCCCCTGCCTAGAAGGGCAATTAGAAATATTGATAGATATAGCATCTTGGTTATCATAGAGCCTCTTTACTAGAGCTTGTCGGACTTGTTTATTTGTGTGTCTCCCCGACGCATCACATGTTGTCCTTCTCAAAGATACTATCACTTATCATCTTGATTTATTTTGACCTAGCCCCGCTCTGTCCTTGGCATGTAGTGGGTGCTGAATAAACTTTTAGAAAACAATACATAATTTTTTTTGCATAGACTTTTATTCATTTTTATTTTTTAAATTATTATTATTATTTGGCCATGCGGCATGTGAGATTTTAGTTCCTGGACCAGGGATGGAACCCATGTCCCCTGCATTGGAAGTGCAGAATCTCAACCACTGGACTGCCAGGGAAGTCCCCACATATATATTCTTTATGGAAGGCTCACAGGTGTGGCTCTGAGAAACTGGGCGTTCTGCATTTTTGCATTTTATTTTCTTTCTGGTAAAGCAGCCCCAGATCCTCAAGTTTCCATTTGCTCGCCCATCAGTTGAAGGATGATCAGCTGCATTCTCACTTGGCTGAATCAAATCATAAGGGACATTTCTCACCACTTGGCTCGGTCAAATCATGTGGTTTATGATTTTCAACAAATTATGGAAAAGGACCGTTAGTTTCTCACTGTTGTTGGAATATTTACAACAGCCTGAGTTTTGCACATACCCGCTCTCCAGGGAGCACAAGGCAGTTACAGGCATTAGCTAATGCAGGCAGGTCTGGGGAGAGGGATGCAGGTATAATAGCCTCCATTGTCTGGGATGCAAAGGCAGTATGGTCCCATGATTTATATAAGCACACGCGGGAGCCTGCAGTCCTTGATTTCCAGACTTCAGCTCACACATCTCTCCATTTCCTCTGATTCTGTCTTCATTTTTCAGATTAAAAAAATGTACAAAAGTGGCCAATTTTCTTGGCCTCCTTTTAAGGGATCATTTTTCTTTTCTAATATCTTTTTCATCTTCTAAACAACTTGGGTTCAAAATAATTAATATAGTAACAAATCCACCGAAATGGCGAACAGTACTTCTCTGAAGCCAAAGTCTCTTCTTGGGTTTGGCTGGATCAGCTCAGAGCATCAACTTAAGTGACCTCCAAGGACCCACCCCTTTCTAAGATTCCATGACTCCACAGTTGAGAACATCCCCAAATGAAATCTATCCTCATTTTAACAAGTAGATCCAAACCCACTTTCCAATGGCTGTCTCAGGATGTGTGCCCAGCACACTAATGGCCTTGGGTGGTCAGTTAGCCACTCTGACTGCTATTCATTTGGGGAAAAAGTGATTCAGAGGCTAAAACTCCCCCACCATACAATGTTGTGAGCCATCTGGCTTTTATACCTTTTTCCTTCCACTTCATCTGTCAGTTCATTCATTAATTTCTTTATCCATTCATCAAGCAGACGCTGAATACCTGCTCTGTGTTGGACAGTGAGATTACTGGAGGACATGGAAAAGCATCAGGTTTCTGCCCATTGGGATCTCATCATCCAATGGGCATATGGATAATTATAATCCAAGGTGGTAAGTGCAATAATATGCACACAGTATTTTATAAAAAAAAAATTTTTTTTTACCATTTTATTGTTTATTTATTTATTTTTATTTTACTTTACAATACTGTATTGGTTTTGCCATACATCAACATGAATCCACCACGGGTGTACACGTGTTCCCAATCCTGAACCCCCGTACCACCTCCCTCTCCATACCATCTCTTTGGGTCATCCCAGTGCACCGGCCCCAAGCTTCCTGTATCTTGCATCAAACCTAGACTGGCAATTTGTTTCTTATATGATATTATACATGTTTCAATGTCATTCTCCCAAACCATCCCACCCTCTCCTCTCCTGCAGAGTCCAAAAGACTGTTCTATATATCTGTGTCTCTTTTGCTGTCTCGCATACAGGGTTATCGTTACCATCTTTCTAA
>SJXQ01008262.1:562288-747585 GCA_006408695.1 Aepyceros melampus | reverse complement strand
AGCAGCAGCAGCAGCAGCAGCAGTTTCATCTGTATCTTTTTAAATGTGATTCCTAGGAAATTTTAAATTACATGTGTGTTTTGCATTATACTTCTATGGATGTGACTGATCTAAATCCTACTCAAAAAAGCAATGTTATATATTTTTGTATGACAATTCCAAAAAAATGATGAACTTGTATTTTAATCATGGAGAGATCTTGCTTCAGCTTTATAAAAGGTTGAAGGCTCTAAGTTAGATGGTACTTGGGGATTCTATGGTGATACTTGAAAAAAAATTAGCCTAGATGTAATAGAAGATGATGATTGGAAGGAAAAAAGGGTACAGCTGTTTGGGAACTCATAGTCAGCGCTGGAGAATATTCAATCAGAATTCTACTTGAAGAAAACTAGGCCTAAGCATGGTAGGAAACGATCATTGGAAAACAAAAAGGGTACAGCTGATGGTGAACTTACGGTGCTGTGTGCGTGCTTCAGTCATATCCGACTCTTTGTGACCCCGTAGACTATAGCCCACCAGGTTCCTCTGTCCATGGGACGCCCTCCTCCAGCGGATCTTCCCGACCCAGGGATCGAATGCATGTCTCTGTGGCTCTGGCATTGCAGGCAGATTCTCTATTGCTGAGCCACTGGGGAAGCCAAATTTCTTTTGTGTTAGTTCCTATTCTGGAACACTTTGGGTTACAGCATAGCATTTTGATGCATCAAACCCCAGTGGATGTTTGTGGCAGTTGTGGAAACTGAGCCAACCCAGAGTTGCCTGGGCCCAGTGAAGGGCTTAACTGTGTAACTATCACCAAGGCAAGACTTGGGGCAGCAGCTGCAGTTTTTGATTCTGTGGACTGAAATCTCAAGCTATAGACGTTTCTTTGTGCCAGACTCTGGCGCGCCATATTGCTCTCTCTATTCCTCTGTCTCTCAGTCAGCTAGAGGTCTGTCACCTCGTAGAGATTCATGCGTCAGAGAATCCTAGAAGCCCTCCCTGGATCCACTGCACTTTCCTAAGTCAGGTGGCTGTTTGGGCCCCTTGTGCTGGCAGAATTGCTCTCATTAATTATATTAAACCCAGCTCATGTAAAAATACTCCAGAAATTGCAAAGCATGACAAATGTCGCCACAGCAGAGCCAAGTCTTGCAGGAAAACTGTGCTCTTCCAGATTCTTTCCTCTGGAATGCCTCGTGCTTCCATGTTAACCCTCCTCCGTAAGTGAAATCTCTCCTTTTTGATGGGTATCTTCCTGTTGCAGCTGCTAAAGATTCAATATATAGCTTCCTTTTTACCACCTTCTGAATTTGGAACCGGTGGAACACCAGACCCAGGAGTCAGACAGATGGTGAGAGAATGTGGCTTCAGATGAAAGGCTCAGGAATCTCCCTAATACTTCACCTCTGAGTGAGATACCCACACAGTCATGGATCGAGCTGGACAGTGAAGACCTCCCTCAAGTTTAGCATGAATGAGCAGACCAGAGTGCAGACATCCTAAGGCATCTCCCAGGAAGGAAAGAGCATTCAATACGGCACTCAGCTGAGCATGCTCAGTGAAGTCAACCAAACTCAAAATAAAATGAGCCTGGGGGAGTGCAGTGTGGGGAGCAAAGCAGAAGTCGCTCTGCACAGAAACACTAGGCCAGGAAAATGAGTACCCTCCCCCTGACTCTCCATGAACGTATTGATCTTCACTTTGTCAAAGATGTGACAGGCGTTGAGGACTATATCTGCTAGTACTTGGCATACAGACATGTAGAATGGATTTGCCTTCTTGCAAGTTCCATCCATTCATTCTAATTATATTGGATTGGCCAGAAAGTTCATTTGGGTTTTCTAGAACAGCTTCATAGAAAAACCTCAAATGAACTTTTGGGCCAACCCCATATTTACTCAGTGGCCGTTATGTGCATGGCACTGTTCTAGGTGCTACTAGGTGAAGAAACAGACAAAAATCTTGTCTCCATGGAACTTCTATTTTAGCAAGGAAGATTCAAAATAGTAAATATGTTCCCACACCCCATAGCACAGGGCTTTCTTTGCTTAAGATGCTCTATAGAGCATTCAAATTTGGAGACAAGTCACAAAGCAGAATTTTGTGGAATCAAAAATAAATGTTCTCATCTCTTTTACTCTTTTTAAATGGTCCAAACAGACTAATCAGAATGGAAAAGCATATTTAACTCAACACCTTCCTCTAAAACATATCCAAGGTCCATTTATTTCCAACACAGTCCCTTTCCACCTGTGATAACTAAAGCCTACCTTGCCAAAGCATGGTAGTAAGATGCTGAGTGGGTCTAGTTTTCTCCTTGCCTTGAAAATCTTTAACGCTGTTGACAGTGGGAGTTTAAGATAGTCGACTAACTTCAGATTTATGCGAAAAATGATTTAATGGGCCTGTTTAATAAATTCCATTGCTAGTAAACCATAGGCCAAAACCCCTTAAGATATCAGTGTATCAAAAGCTTCTGTAAAGCTACCAAGGAGAGGAAGAGAGATTTTTTGGAATTTTCCTAAAGTGCTTAAATTAATATTATCTTTTTTGTGGTCTAGGAAATTTTGCTAACAGCCCTGCTGCCTTCCCATCAAGGGTACAGTGTGATGGAGTATATGGCAGGGTATTTTCATCCATGGATCAACACTGAAGGAGACAGATTGGTCGTTTTTATCAGCATCAGCAGGGCTAAACACATTTGTTCACAGGTGTTAGGAATCACCACTTGAATGAAAAGCTGGGCAGAGAAAAAGTATTTGTCTAGTGAAAACCTAACAAGTATATACATAGTCCACACTCTAAGGGAATCCCAGATGGCTCAGTGGTAAAGAATCTGAATCTGCCTGCCAATGCAGAAGATGCAAGAGATACAGGTTTGATCCCTGGGTTGGGAAGATCCCCTGGCGGAGGAAATGGCAACCCATTCCAGCGTTCTTGCCTGAGAAATCCCATGGACAGAGGAGCCTGGCAGGCTGTAGTCCATGGGGCTGCAGAGAATCAGACATAACTGAACACACACACACACACACACTCTAGAACATGGCACGTCACTTTCTGCACTGATGTTAACTCACTTGGAACCATCCTGGCATGTTCTTTCCTTGACTTCATTCCTTAAATCAGATTAGCGTGTATTAAGTCCTCATGCTAAATGGCTTCAGTTGTGTCCCACTGTTTTCTGACCCTATGAACTGAAGCCCACCGGGCTTCTCTGTCCATGGGATTCTGCAGGCAATAATACTGGAGTGGGTTGCCATGCCCTCCTCCAGGGGATCTTCTCAACCCAGGAACTGAACCTGCTTCTCTTCTGTTTCCTGCATTGGCAGGCGAGTTCTTTACCACTGGCACCACCTGGGAAGCTACATTAAGTCTCCATGATACTCTTATTGACAAGATGGTGGTGCTCTGTATCAATGACCACCTCTGTTATCATTGTAGTGCCAAGATTCTCAGCTGATCCATCTCAATTTTTAAAAACAGAAAATGGGACTTGTGAACAGTGACATATAAAATTCTTTGATAGACTTGTGACTGGGCCTCAACCCCTCTCATTCCCAAATCTTCATTCAGTCTCTGGAGAAATAATATCTCCTGGGTTTGTCCTGTTGATTCCTGGAACATTAACTTTGCTGAAGAAAGGCAGCCTGAGGCAGGGGTCACAATAGAGAGTCACTTTTTGAATTCCCTGGCCTTGCATCATGGGAAAAGTCCCACTATACCTTACTTAAAACATTTTCCTCATGATTTGTTGGAATTGTTATTGCAAAAACTCTGCATCAGATTCAATCTATATTTTGACCTAACGACCTTCAAGAACAACACATTTTTATCAGATACTGTCAGATAGTCAAAACTATTGCTATTAGTTTACAGATTTCTTCAGAAGGAGGGAATAAATTCTGGTGTGCCTATGGATTTTTCAAAAGCAGCACATATGAGAAAACACAATATTTGGAAAATGAATAAAATATGAACTTAAAATTCATCGTATCTCCCGACAATAAGGAGATTTGGCATCAATACCCTCACCTCTGCTCATTGTACCTACAGTGCTACAGACATGGCTGAACATCTGGTATTTGAGGTCACCTACTGTTCCATTCTCTTCCCTCTGAGATATACAGACCAGACCCCAACAGTATTTCTAGGGAGAATAAGATAATTATATCAATTTACTAGATTTTGATGTATGAAAATGAATTAGGTAGCACTTTCCTAGCAATAGGACATGTGCAAACAACATTATCGAGTGAACATTATAAATTAACTTAACATAATTGATACAGTAGATAAATATTATCCCTCTACCAGAAGAACAAGCATCATTGAATAAACATGATTTTAATCAGGATCAAGTCTGGAGTATTGGTTTGTTTCTAGTCCAGATTTTTTTTTTTTTGGCTTCAAATTATCTACCTGCTTAAGCTATAGATAATACCTGTTGTTTGGATTGAAGTTTTCACAAAGGCATCTCAGACTTGTGTAGCTGGAAGTTTCTAATAGCTAAAAAAAAAAAAAAGGAAGAGGCTGGAATCACAATCTTTTTCAAGTTAAGTCCTCAAACCTGTGCCAAAGTTCCTACATCAACAACTTGCCTTTTGTAATTTTTCCAGCCATCGTCATTTCTACTCCTGGCTCATGTTAGAGTCCCAGCCCACAGAAGGCCTTGCCTTAATGGTAGCCATGATATTGACCACTAACCCTCTTCTTCTTTTTAATTATTTAACACCACAAACATTTTGTATTGAGATAAGCCATAGGGCTTCCCTGGTGGCTCAGATGGTAAAGAATCTGCCTGCAATGCAGGAGACCCGGGTTTGATCCCTTGGTAGGGAAGATCCCCTGGAGAAGGAAATGACAATCCACTCAACTATTCTTGCCTAGAGAATCCCACGGATGGAGGAAAACTGGCAGGCTTCAGTCCATGGGATCCCAAAGAGTCGGACACAACCGAGCAACTACACTTTCACTTTCATGTAGCCGATCAACAATGTTGTGATAGTTTCAAGTGCAAAGTGAAGGGACTCAGCCATACATATACATGTATCCCCACTCACCCTCTTCTAACCTCACTCAACTTTCCAAGATGATAAGGTGGGACTTCCTACAGTCACTGCCTGCCCTTGTAGAAGTTGGTTTTTCATCTGTCGTCGACTGGAGATGCTACAGTTTCCCTATCCTCTTCCGCAGTGAGATCCTGTCCTGCACATCCTCTGCCATTCTCCTCCCCTCTCCGAATCCCTGTATTCTTGCACCCTGCTGAGACTGGGTGGGCATTGCTGGGAAAGCAAAGACCGACTTTGTCCTGCTCTTACAGCCTGAACTAGTGCCAGCCCCAAGGAGGCCTCCAGCGCTCTTCTCTTAACCTTTTGTTAACCCCCAACAGGAAGCCCACCAAGGTCCATCCTACCCACACCAGAGGAAGGAAAAAGAGGAAGACGAGGAAAGGAAGGAAACTTGCCCCCGCCCCCGTTGAAAGCTCCCCAGTGTATGACCTTGACACATATCAGAGTTTATTTCTCCAAGAATTCTTGGGTGGAGTTGGGGCATGGCAGAAAAAGGGAAGGATCTGCTCAAAATAAATTGATGAGGTGGCAGATTAAAACCTTCCCTCAGTATTTGTGTGCAGAGTCTTCACATCTACTGCATTTGAGATATTACTGTGAAGATATAACAAAGGGAGAATTTTCCAGTAGACTGGATAAAAGCGTGTCAAGCCCCTGTGCTGTACAAAGACCTGTGCCGTGTGTGCACTAGTTTCTTTTCGAGACTGTTCGGTGTGGACCACTTTTTTAAAGTCTGTATTGAACTTGTTTCTGTTTTACAGTTTGGTTTTTTGGCCCCAAGGCATGTGGGATCTTAGCTTCCCAACCAAGGACTGAACCCGCACCCCTTGCATTGGACGGTGAAGCCTTAAGCCCTGGACCACCAGGGAAGTCCCCGTGTACGCACTAGTGAGAAGCACAGGAGGAATCCTGTCTGCGTTTTGGAAGCTTTGGATTCCAAGCAACATGACACCTCCACACTAGGGAGTTTCAGTGAGATGACCCTGATGCTATGAACATCAGTTGCGATAATTTAAGCGTTTCAATGATAGGCACAATTAGAAGACCATGAGTGAGTGAAAGTGTTAATCGCGCAACTGTGCCGACTCTTTGTGACCCCATGGACTACAGTCCACCAGGCTCCTCTCTCCGTGGGATTCCCCGGGCAACAATACTGGAGTGGGTAGCCATTCCCTTCTCCAGGGGATCTTCTTGACCAGGGCTAGAACCCAGGTCTCCCGTATTGCAGGCAGATTCTTTACTGTCTGAGCCGCGAGGGTAGCCTTAGAAGATCAGAGAGTTATACAACCCAGGAGTCAGAAAAGTGCTTTCTCATTGGGGGGGCTTTTTCCTACTCTGTGCTCTGTAGGTGGTGAGGATCTCCGGGCCTGCTGACTATAAGACATGCTTTGTGTGGTGTTTTCTCTGGTCGTAGGGATGGTGAGTATCTGCCCTATACTCTGTATACCTCTTTTCCTTTAAAACTGACAGCAGGCCTTTTAAAAAATGCTTTAACCAGCAGCAGGGGTTACAACCTGTGGTTGTGAAATGGAATCATCTTAACTAGCAGTTTATTGACAATAGTGAATAATTAGTGCTTGCCTGCTCCATCTGTTATAACTATTTTAATAGTCTCTTTTAGAAATATGCATAGAAATATATTCTGGAATTGATATATTAATAATATATTTCAGATCATATACAGTGCTATCAAAAACAGCATGAGCGAAATAATAGCAATGGTAAAACCTAACTTAATCTTTAAGTAACAATTCATAATTTACAAAGTTTGTGTGAATGTAGTAGCTCTTTACTCCATGAAGCAAAGAAAATGAGTTTCTTTTTCATAGACAAATAAACTGTGGTTCCAAGAAACGCAGTGCTTTGTCTAAAGCAGTGGTTCTCAACCAGGGTGACTTTGCTCTGCAGGGAATATTTGGCAATATCCACAGACATTTTTGGTTATCACCGCTGGCAGGTAGGGATGCTACTGACATTTGATGGGTAGAGGCTAGGGATATTGCTTAATACCCTACAATGCACAGAACAGCCTTTGCCATCAAGAATTATCCAATCCCAAATGTCAGTAGGCCCAAGGCTAAGAAAACCTTGTCTAGAGTCAG
The DNA here is from genome assembly GCA_006408695.1 of Aepyceros melampus. Taxonomy (NCBI): domain Eukaryota; kingdom Metazoa; phylum Chordata; class Mammalia; order Artiodactyla; family Bovidae; genus Aepyceros; species Aepyceros melampus. The sequence goes on along the minus strand of SJXQ01008262.1, from coordinate 740,432 downwards.
GAATTGATAAGATCTGAACCCAGGTCTATTATTCTCAACCCAGTCTTTTTTTTATTATCCCAAAGTGGAATGTTTTCATCTTGAATGGGGAAGCATAGTTTATTACGTCTTGTGTTATGATCATTTTTGCCTCTTTTACTCCTGCGCTCCTGGGAAAGGGTGGAGACTGTACCTTTAGCAGACAAGGAAATGTTGCTATATGATATAAAATTGTTGCCAGTAGCAGTGGAAAAGCTTCCAGCATAATTCCCACCCAAACTCTCCTCCCCTACACTTTTCAAGCTTTATCCACTTCATTGTGTAGGCAATGACCATGTTTTGGGGGGAAAAGGGTGATAAAAAATCTCACTGTTTTCCCAATTCTAATATCGAGATAGACCACATCTAGAACCATGTAAAAGAGATGGGAGGCAGAAACAAATGATTGATTAACACATGTGTGAGTTCCCAATGATCGATGCTAATGGCCCGTGGATGTAACGTGAATTTGCCAAAGCTGCTGATAACCCAAAAGTCATTTTTATTGAGATTTGGAGTATGAAGCATTTTTTAAAAGGAGAGTCATCTATCTAATAATTACTTTAATTTTGAGGTAAGCTATAGCAGTTATTTTTAATTCCCTAAGTACGCATCACTGGAGGCAGGAGAGACATCCAAGAACGTGCTAGTCAGCAGGGGATGCCAACAAAGATTAAAAACTAAAACAGCATTAGTCAAGGAATAGCTTTAAAAAGCTGTGTACAGGCAGAGCATAGCTAGGAACGGTAAAATTAAGTTATAAACTCCAGAGCCAGGCAGGTTGGATCATAACCCAACTCTCGATACCTACTAACTTTATGACCATGAGCAAGTTACTTAATTTCTCTATACCTCAGTTCACGCATTACTGTAATGTGGGTGTGTGCCTACGACCCACCTCCTAGGTTGGCCTCGAGAACTAAATATATTTTAAGATGTACCTGGCACGCAAATGTAAGAGTGCTGTATGTCTTCTCTATATCACGCAGGTGTTAATGCAAATCAGCAAACTGATGCATCATGATGTGAAAATATGGCATGGAATACTGTTCAGTGAAAAAAGAAAAGAAATTAATGGAGCAATGATCATAGCACCGTCCCATTTACGTTTTTAGGATCCTAATGACTAGATACGTGAGTTATAGGTTGCATGGTGAGGAAGAACGTGACCTTTTCTTTTTAAAATAAAAGATGTTTATACTCACTTCTTAGTTCAAGAGACATAGAGGTCACTTTGAAGCAGATTTTCTTTTACTTTTCACAGTAATGGAATGTAAGACCTGGAGATCTGGGTGGCCCCAGGGGAAGAGTGCAGAAAGGCCTTTTAAGTTCCATCAAAAGTTAACTCTCCCAAGAGCCCTTGGTAAACATAGCTGTCCCTTGGGAAGAGGTGGGCAGACTGGATGGGGCTCAGTGAGCTGCCTGTGAGTGCTGACTTCTCCCTTTCTCAGAGTAACATGGTTAGAACTTCTCTGTAACGTGATCATGTCAGATGTCTGTAATACACTCCAGTGGTCCAGAGGGAAAAGGAGACTGGCTGGGGGGCAAAGCCTAGACTAGGCCTAGGGGTGTGTGAGGATAGTCACTTCCGGTCCAAGTGCAGCTGAGGTCAGAAGTCCATATGGACCAGCATCTTTGGTCCAGCAGTCACACAGGTAAGTGTAGTAAAAAGTGAGTAATATTGGGATTTCCCTGGTGGTCTGGTGGTTAAGAATCTGCTTCAGTGGGTAAGAATCAGAACTCGATGAAGAAGTCGATCAATGGAAAAACAGATAGATCAAGATATTTTGACTCTGAGAAATGGTTTGACCTTACAATGTGTTTGAAACTCTAGCAGTTACAGACTAAACGCAACTATTTTATGTTGGTTCAAAGCTCTGGACCTGTCTTTATGCGTGTGTGTGTTGCTTGTGTGTGCCCCAGCATAGGCAACTCAGAAGTCTTAGGACTGACAAAATTGGCTTCACCTGGCTGCTTGCGAAGTTGTGAGTCCAGTGATACGCTGGTGAACATTTAACATCTGGTTTCTGGGGTGGGGTGTGGAGTGCCGGGAGAGCCCTGATTTTTAGCGTTTGCTGACTTCAGTAGTATAAATGCTCCCACCTGGCCGATTTCAGCTCTCATGGTAACATCTCTGAATGTGGAGTTGGGAAGAATGTGTAACGTGCTGAGTCGGAGCAGGCTGGCTCCAGCACACATGCCACTGTATCGGTCCTTGTCCCCTCTTCACTGAATCACAACCTTGGGGTTGGGGCTCCAGCCCTCCAGATTACTGTGATGCTCACAGAAGTTTGCAAAGCACTGGGTGTGTGTGTTGTCTGTAAAACCATCCTGTAGGTCAGCAGGCTCCTAGGTTTCCTGTGGAGGTAAAAGGAGTATCCGGGAGGATGCCCAAATGAGCAAGTTTGTTGAAGCCACAGGTTCTCCCACACAAAGGCAGTGTAGGGTCATGTACTTCAATCTGAAAACTCATCAGGAGCATTTACAGGTTTCAAGGTGCAAAGACAAAGAGCCCGGACTATACATTTGGAGAGAGCAGCTACAAGAACAACTAAGATATGGGAGCGTGAGAATAGGATTTGCCAGTAGTCAATCCTAGAATATCCAAGGAGAACTACTCAGATGTTTTCTTGTGAGTTAGCTAAGAAATACATGCAAAAATTAATCTGCATCAAATTCTATCAGTCGAGCACTATAACCTAAATGCAATCTGTAAATGGCTTAAATAGCCTATGATGGAATTTGTCACTGACTGAAAATAGATTGAAGCACCAAACCAGTAAAGTTTAGATCTCCAAAACTGAACTCGAGAGAAAGTCAACATTGTTTGACTTATTCTGATTATGCATATATGGTGTAGTATATGAATTTTTAACTTTTAAATTTCTGAAATTACAAAGAAAACATGTTTTTGTATTGTGGCAAAAAAAGCACATGAAATTTACCATCTTCCCTATTTTTAATATACATTAGCGTTCACTATATACACATTGTTATGCAACAGATCTTAGAATCTATCATCTTGCAAAACTGAGATTCTTTACCCCACGCCCCTGAGAATCACCATTTACTTTCTGTTTCTGTGTACTTGACTACTTAGGGTGCCTCATATAAGTGGAGCCATGCAGGATTTGTCTTTGAGACTGGCTTATTGCACTTAGCATAAGGTCCTCAGGGTTCACCCATATTGTCACATACAACAGGATTTCCTTCTTTGTTAGGACTGAGTCAAGTTCCACGGCATATATAGAATGTATGTAGATTGCGCCCACCTCTCGACTCCTGTGACTCATGCTGCGATGAACAAAAGTGTGCAGGTGTCTCTCTGAGAATCTGTTCTCAATTCTTTTGGCTATGTGCCCAAAACTAGGGTTGCAGAGCACATTATTATTGTTATGATTCTTAATGACTCAATAATAAATACAAAATTTAAAAAGTCATAGACACTTGTTGAACACTGACGAATTCTCTATGCCTGTACAGAAAACAATGTTAAACATTGGAAAAACAAAGAAGTCTAAGACAGTCTCTTCCCTCGAAGGGTTTAGAGTCTCATTGGTGGGGAAACACCAATATATAAATATAAAATGACAGTCATTTAAACTAAAAAATAAATGAATTCATCTCATGTGTTGCGAGTACAAATACATATTGGTCAAACCTCTTTGGAAAACTTTCTGGCAGCATCCACCAAAACTAAAATGTGATAACCCATGACCCAGCAATTCTAGCTAGTCTAGTTACATCTTAGGTATATACCCAAGAGAAATAAATGCATACAAACACCGAAAGACATGTATAGAATTTTAAAAGCAGCTTTATTCACATCAGACAACATTGTGAAAACCAAAGTTTTCTGGGGGGATGGGAGATTGAATGAATAAATGGCTGTAAATTCTTACATTGGAATATGATACAGCAATATAAAAGATTATCCTGTTCCTGTATGCAACCGCATGGGTGAATTTTACAGATGTCATGGTAAGTGAAAGATGCCAGATGCACATGAATAACTACTGAATGATTCCAAGGTCAAAAACAGGCACAACTAATCTCTGGTGGTAGTAAGTAATGACGTTGAGGAGGAAGGAGGTAACTTCTGGATTGCTAGAAAGGTTCTGTATCTTGATTTGGGGGGTAGGTACGGCTCAACAGGTAAAGAATCTGCTTGCAATGCAGGAGACACAGGAGACTTGGGTTCTATCCCTGGGTTGGGAAGATCCCCTGGAGAAGGAAATGGCAACCCTCTCCAGTATTCTTGCCTGGAGAGTCCCATGGACAGAGGAGCCTGGCGGGCTACAGTCCATGGGTGCAAAGGGTCAGACATGACTGAGCAACTGACACACACACACACAGACACTAGTATATCTCTATGTAACTATTTATCAAGCTGTAGATTTTTTTTCCTGTACGTATGTAGTAGTGAACATTTTAGTGAATGAGTTCAGAGAAGGATGTGTTAGGGAAAAATCAGAAAGTCAGGGCAAACTTCAAAGAAGCAATAACAACTGAGCTGGTAGAATTGAACTGCATGAGGGAAGTCTGTTCAAGCAAGAGAAAAGACCGAGACCAAGTTCAGCAGCATAGATGTCCAGAAAGCTTGGGAAACCCTGTGGCTGTCTAGCCAACACCCATCTCCCCTTTCACCTCACCCCACATATAATAAGCCTTGGGAGCTGGGTGGCTTCAGCTCAGCTCCAAGTGTTAGTCACTCAGCTGTGTCCAGCTCTCTGCAACCTTAAGGACTGGAGCCCAATAGACTCCTCTGTCTGTGGGATTCTCCAAGCAAGAATACTTGAGTGGGTAGCCATTCCTTCTTCAAGGGGATCTTACTGAGCTAGGGACTGAACCCACATCTTTTGCACTGCAGGCAGATTGTTCACCGCGTGAGCCATCCAGGGAGAAGGCGATTAGCTTTCTTTTCTGCATCACGAATACTTTTGCTAGGAAATGAAGCCTATCTATGCAAGCAGCTCTTTTAACCAACCATTTTTGCTGGTAACGTAGCACAGACAGACTATATTGTGTATATACCTCTGAAACAGACTTTTGTAAAACAACACTTACTCCTTTTTTAACCTCTTTATTGGAGTCAAGCTGGAATCAAGATTGCTGGGAGAAATATCAATAACCTCAGATATGCAGATGACACCACCCTTATGGCAGAAAGTGAGGAGGAGCTAAAAAGCCTCTTGTTGAAAGTGAGAGAGGAGAGTGAAAAAGTTGGCTTAAAGCTCAACATTCAGAAAACGAAGATCATGGCATCTGGCCCCATCACTTCATGGGAAATAGATGGGGAAACAGTAGAAACAGTGTCAGACTTTGTTTTTTTGGGCTCCAAAATCACTGCAGATGGTGACTGCAGCCATGAAATTAAAAGGCGCTTACTCCTTGGAAGAAAAGTTATGACCAACCTAGATAGTATATTCAAAAGCAGAGACATTACTTTGCCGACTAAGGTCCGTCTGGTCAAGGCTATGGTTTTTCCTGTGGTCATGTATGGATGTGAGAGTTGGACTGTGAAGAAGGCTGAGCGCAGAAGAATTGATGCTTTTGAACTGTGGTGTTGGAGAAGACTCTTGAGAGTCCCTTGGACTGCAAGGAGATCCAACCAGTCCATTCTGAGGGAGATCAGCCCTGGGATTTCTTTGGAAGGAATGATGCTAAAACTGAAGCTTCAGTACTTTGGGCACCTCATGCGAAGAGTTGACTCATTGGAAAAGACCCTGATGCTGGGAGGGATTGGGGGCAGGAGGAGAAAGGGACGACCGAGGATGAGATGGCTGGATGGCATCATGGACTCAATGGACGCGAGTCTGAGTGAACTCCGGGAGTTGGTGATGGACAGGGAGGCCTGGCGTGCTGCGATTCATGGGGTCGCAGAGAGTCAGACACGACTGCGCGACTGAACGGAACTGATTGGAGTACAGCTCCAGTATGTATACTTTATATTGGAGGATGGCTGATTAACAGTGTTGTGATAGCTTCAGGTGGACAGCAAAGGGACCCAGCCCCACATACTCATGTGTCCATTCTTTCCCAATCTTCCCTCCTGTCACGCTGCCACATAACACTTGAATAGAGTTCCTTGTGTTATAACCAACAGTAGGTCCTTCTTAGTTATCTATTTTAAATGTAGCGGGGCATACATTATTGATACAAGACTCCCTACCTATCCCTTCCTCTAATCCTTCCTTTCTGCTAACCAAAACCTTCAACAACATTCACTTTTAATTCATGCAATGTATATCAATATTTTCTGATATTCGATTTCACTTTAAACAAACAAAAAGTTGATCACAAACCACTAATCAATTTCATGCCCTTAAGGAGTTGAGACTTGTGATTTGAAAATGGTGATGTGAAGGTGTACTCCATGTTATAGTCATTGGATTATATTATAATGCTTCGTTACAATCATTGGATGAGCACTATGCTGAGTGTTTTCATTCACAAAATTATATTTAATCTGTTATGATAATTTTATGACAGATTGCTATACCCATTTTGTGGATGAAGAACCTGAAGCTTCAGGTACAGCAAATTCCCTGGGATCACATGACTACTATGTGGCAGAGCTGGACTTAAACACAAGTAGAACCTTCTTCTGTTTATAGCTCAATGACATGTGCCATGGCTTTATATCACAACCAACGGCAGAGAAAATTTGCACATACTGGACTTTTAATCTTGAAGTACAGAGAAGGGCTTCCCAGGGGGCTCAGTGGTAGAGAATCTGCCAGCCAATGCAGGAGACGCTGGAGATGCTGGGTCGATCCCTGGGTCGGGAAGATCCCCTGGAGGAAGAAATAGCAACCTACTCCAATATTCTTGCCTGGAAAATCTGATGAACAGAGGTGCCTGGTAGGCTGCAGTTCATAGGGTCACAAGAATCAGACATGACTAAGTGACTGAACATGCACACACAGAGAACTAGAACACCAGAGAAGAGACCAAACATTCTACGCAATAACTTCATTTATCCTCTGGAACTCTATCCCTGCCCCATTATCTCAATGTGTTAAGTCTCTCAAAAATGACAAAATCCTTAAAACAGAACACTCTAACTATGACAGAGAAAACAGTTTTATGATTAGAAAGACATCTTCCAGAAAGCTGGCCCTAAGTATCTTGCGTCCTCTTGGACAAAACTCCATGAACACCAAGAATGAAAGTGTTTTTTTTAAAACCTTTCCTTTTCCAACCCTCCCTCCAAATAGCTAAAATAGGTAAAATACAAATTCTGCTGTGTCATGTGCCTGGTTCCAATAAGGAAAGTTTATTGTTTTAATCTGTTGTCACACAACTTTATTTCCAAAGTTGCTTGATTTTCTGGGACACTTTTGGAAGAATCATTCGGTTCCATAAAGGATTAGCCACTTGCCAAGTTGTGTGCTCCGTCACTAAGATACAAAGAGCTACTCTTCCCCTCTATAAAGGGAACATATACCGAAACACAGAATATAATAAACCCAAAACTTCACAACGGTGGGATCTATGCACAGATAGTTGCACTATGTGCACCTGAAAGACGACAGATTAAATAATAATTATAGGAAAGCAGAATTGTGATTTCACCTACTTTTAGATGTTTTGGGGGTTTGAGAAGGAAAGGGAAAAAGTAAAACTGACATCCTTTTGATTTTAGTGTTCACAGAGTTTTGGTGATTGAAAGAAGACTCAGAAGATTTACTACTAGTCTTCTAGAAGGTTTCCTCCTAGTCATAAAACCATTTTCTCTGTTACAGTTTGTGTGTTTTATTTTAAGCGCTATGGCATTGTCTGAGGAACTTGCATATTGGGAGAATAGGGCAGGAATAGAGTTCCAGAGAAGAAATGAAGATGTGTAGGACACATTTTGTGTATATCCTGGAGGGCTCACCTTCCCTGTGTGTGCCGCAAGTTTAAAAGTTCAACTGAAGCATCTGTCTGCCAATGCCGGTCACACGGGCATCTTCCTCCATCCCTGGTCTGGGAAGATCCCACATGCCGCAGGGCTAAGTCTGTGTGCCACATCTACTGAGCCCGCAGAGCTAAAGCCTTTGAGCTCTAGAGCTAGGCAAGTATCCTCTTGTGCTCTACAACAAGAGAAGCCACTGCAAGTAGAGAATAGCCCCTACTCGCTGCAACTAGAGAAAGCCTGAATGCAGCAATGAAGACCCAGCACAGATAAAAATAAAATTGAAAAAGAAAAAAAGTTCCACCTAAGCAGATCTTGTCCTCACGCAGTTGGCTGAGAACTACAGCCACGGCACGTCTCACTGAGTGGTCAGCAGGAGCATGTCTACCTGTGTGTGAGTCTCAGCTCTGCCACATAACAGCTGTGTGACCTCAGGAAATTTGTTGTGCCTCCAAGCCTGAATTTCCTCGTCCCTAAAATGTTACAATAGTTAAGTGATACAACGACTACAACGATGGCACCTTTTGTTGTATTTGTAATAATGAAGAGGCTGTCTCCATGGTTTGGCAAATTGAGGCAATTATCCTTGCTATCTTTAGGGTCTAGGATTCAGATGACAAGGGATCAGTGGTCTGTTGCAAATCAAACTGAATATTTACCAGCAACATTTACTGGCAGTAAAATCAAGCTAAAAGTGAAACCTTAAGGGAAACTAACTTGAAGCTTTCCGTTCTTCATTTGCTTATTTATTTTAAAATCTTATTATACATCTATATATATGTGTACACACACACACACACACACACACACACACACACACAGAGCTTCCCAGGTAGCTCAGCTGGTAAAGAATCCATCTGCAATGCAGGAGACCCCAGTTCGATCCCTGGGTCAGGAAGATCCCCTGAAGAAGGGATAGGTACCCACTCCAGTATTCTTGGCTTTCCCTGGTGGCTCAGCTGGTAAAGAATTCCCCTGTAATGCACCACACCTGGGTTCCATCCCTGGGTGGAACATCCATGGACTGTATAGTCCCTGGGGACACGACTGAGCGACTTTCACTTTCACACATACATATATATAAATATTTATTTATATATATGAAGTGAAGTCGCTCAGTCATGTCTGACTCTTTGCAACCCCATGGACTGTTGCCTGAGAGTCTTCTCTGTCCATGGGATTTTCCAGGCAAGAATACTGGAAAATAAAAACAAAAGGATCCCAATTGGGAAAGTTTCCATTAAGGACATCAAACTGATTTGATGTCAGAGACTAATAAAATGGGGTACTTACTTTAGACAGAATGACTAGGACTGTTTCCATGAGGAGGTAAGGTTTAAATGGAGACTAGAAGGAGACAAGGAGTCAGCGTGTGAACAGCCGAGGGAAGGAATCACGGGACCAGCAGGCGCAAAGGCCCTGGGGTACATGGGACTGTGTGTGTGCTATGAGGCTCTGGACTGCTTTCACACATGCTGAGCGGCTCCCTCCCCTTTTGTCCTGACAGCTGCTTTTCTGATTCAGCCTTGCAGTATGATTGGGGCTTCAGTTTGGGGTCCTGGATGGATGTGTCCTTTTGATACATCAACCTAAAAATATGCTGGAATAGCTCTCCTTTACCCCACGTCTGCCGCAGGCTGTGTCTTGCTCACCGTGACTTCGCCATTCAATCAGGACTGCCCTTGACATTTGTAACATTCTGATTTCTTTGCCTCTGTTTTTGCCTCAGGTCCTGAAAGACTAGCTGTGACATAAGGAAGACACTCAAGAATTATTTTCTGAATTTTGAGATAAATTTCATTAGATCATCAGAGATCCAAATTTTTTGTTTGTGTTTTTTTTTTCCTACTTAATTTTAACATGGGTAAGACTAAGAAGGAGCACACTGGATGAAACTGAAGAATGGTATGGCACTCTGGACTGGCACTCAGTTCCTGGAGGGCTACTTCTGGTTCTGTAACTCATTAGCAATGTGACCTTGGACGAGCCATCCTACTTGTGCCTTGACATCTTCCACTAAAATGAAGGGCTGCGTCCAAGCACCCTTCAATGACTGTTCTTTTTTATGATTCACTGCGTTTCAATACTTGCCAAGCTTTCCACACTCCTGTGAAAGAAGTGTTATCTTCAGGCATCAGCTCAGTTTATACAAAAATAATATCTCACACTCCACTGGAATTTGTCATTTGCAAATCACTTTCATCTCCACCATCACATTTGATTTTAACCAGTCATGTAATGTATTGAGGACAAGATAATTTTTTTTATTTCTGACAGGGTGTGAAACTTGCCCAAGGTCATAACACACTGTTCACGTTCATAGGGTTCTCAAGGCAAGAATACTGGAGTGATTTGCCATTCCCTCCTCCAGTGGACCACATTTTGGAACTCTCCACTATGACGCATCCTTCTTGGGTGGCCCTGTATGGCATGGCTCATAGCTTCATTGAGTTATGCAAGCCCCTTCGATAGGACAAGGCTGTGATCCAAGAAGGGGAAAGACTGAAGGCAAAAGGAGAAGAGCGTGGTGGAGGATGAGATGGTTGGGTGGTATCACCGACTCAAGGGACATGAATCTGAACAAATTCTGGGGGATAGTGAAAGGCAGGGAAGCCTGGAGTGCTGTAGTTCATGGGGTTGGACAAGACTTAGCGACTGAACACACACACACAGACACATAACACATGAGAAACGGCAATGACAGCTGGATATGCTGTCCTGACTATGTGTGGTACAGTAAATTGGATAGCATCTCTACTATATGCTGCTAGTGGCTTCAGTGGTATCCGACTCTGTGCAACCCCATAGACGGCAGCCCACCCGGCTCCGCCATCCCTGGGATTCTCCAGGCAAGAACACTGGAGTGGGCTGCCATTGCCTTCTCCGTCTCTACTATATAGGAGTGGAACAAATTGTTTACGCCTTGAATAGTAGTCACCACCTTTTTTTTTTTTTTTTTTATTGTTAAGGACTGTTTTGAAATGCTGAAATCCAAAGCTTTTTTTGTTTTTCTTTTCTAGTTGAACTCTTTAGTTGTAAGGATCAGAAAAGTACTCAGGTTGGCTCACTTAGGAAAGCTGAGCACTGCAAGAATCAGCTTACTTCGGAACAGGAGGCAAGGTAGTCTTCAAATAATTGAGAAAAGATGTCCAGACATTTCTTCCTACGACTAAACTGTCTGATTTTCTCAGAACTTCCGAGACCTTTCCTTCTAATTTGAAGAACAGTTTCCTCTGCTTACTCATGGTTCTTGTTTCCCCATAACCACGGTTCTCACATGGCTTGGCTTCCTGACACCAGCTCTGGCCAGCTGACTCCAGCTTGTCAGATCCATCACTCACTACAGACCCCTGTCAATCTCTTCTTTGTTTAGTTCCTATGGTCCAATCAGTGGGGGCTGTTGAGGGTGAGTCATGTGACACCTTCATCAAACTCTACCTCTTTATCAGGATTTATGAACAGGTTCCTAGGGAAGGAATTCTGTAGATGATAGAGCAGGCATCCCAAAATATGACTCCTGCTTTTCCCTTTTAATCTAAGTTCCACATGATTCTAATGAGTTTTCTTTAGTGCCTCCAATCTTCATAAGTATACCTTTTTTTTTCCCCATGGTTCTGGCTTAGAGGCCATAGATTATTATCTGTATGCTTTTTTCATGCACATTTTAAATTAATTTTCTCAACACCCCAGTAGGTGAGTTAGGTACTTCCCAGAGATGATGGTAACATGACATATTCAAAGACGTCTAGAAGCCGGGAGTACAAGTGAGCTAGATCAGGAAAAAAAAAAAAAAACCTAGTTCAAATCTGTCCCTTAGTTAAAATCAGAAGGGGAGTTGCACCATTTTCTGTAGGGTACAGTTAAAAAAAAGCCACACACACAAAAAACACTAGCCAGCAACTAGGTGCATTCAGGTCCTAGATCTGATCTGATCTGATCATTGATTTCTGGAAACATCATTTATTCCTCTTGAAATTCGGGGGAAGGGGGAGTCTTAAAATCTGGAAACTAGAAGGAATCTTATGCATTTTACAGCAAAAGACATTGACATCAAGCCTTACTGATTAGAGGCTGCTACTGCTGCTGCTAAGTCGCTTCAGTCGTGTCCGACTCTGTGCGACCCCGTAGACGGTAGCCCACCAGGCTCCCCCGTCCCTGGGATTCTCCAGGCAAGAACACTGGAGTGGGTTGCCATTTCCTTCTCCAATGCATGAAAGTGAAAAGTGAAAGTGAAGTCGCTCAGTCGTGTCGGACTCTTAGCGACCCCATGGACTGCAGCCTACCAGGCTCCTCCACCCATGGGATTTTCCAGGCAAGAGTACTGGAGTGGGGTGCCACTGATTAGAGGCAGAGCCAGCAAAAAACTTCTCTTAAACTTTTGTGGTCCTTCCATTGCATCATCTCAGTTGAGAAGGGAGATGCTTATTCTGAGAATTGGAGACACTGCTCGTGGCTATGCAGCATACAGGAGTGTCCAAATGTAAAATTTTATTTTACGATGAGGACATGGGATGGGCATAGAAGACAGGAATCCGCAGTGTGTGAAGAGACGGGAAACAGTCTATGAATTGTTGTTGCTCTCCTTCTTGTTCTCTAAAAACCTATATATAAACAAAGGAGCATGGTCATTGCCACAAAATCGCGTCAGGAAATGGAGATTAGGACATTCCCATTGCCAGATGGTATGGGAAGGTGGTTGGATGTGAACTCTGATTGTAGACTACTTGCCATCAGAGGTGGGTTCTAGCACTTAATAAAGTTGCGTAATTGAGGCAAGTTTGTACCATTTACTCAGCGGCTCTGGGTCCAGAAGAACACAAACTCCAGAGTCATTCTCCAATATTTGACAAATTCTTAGGACAGCGTTTGGCACATAGTAAGCTCCCAACGTAAGTGTTAACCTGTAATTATTATTACTTGCTTTTCTTCGGTGGGAGGGCTAAATGCTATTCTTCTGGAGTACAGAAATCTCCATTTAAAATCCCATGGGCTAGATTAGAGATATCAGTTGGCTTAGTGAAGAATTAAGAGATGGAAAGAGAAGATTTCTTTCCAGGCATCTCCGTCTTTATCTTTATCCCTTTAATTCTTATTAAATTCATAAAGCAGGCATTTGCTATTTGCATTTCAGAGACCACAAAACTGGCTAGAAGCCTTTCTCCGCCAGAACTCGTCCACTGAGTGAGTAGTGGGTCACCGGGTAAAACTGGGACTTGCCTAGAGGTCCAGCAGGTAGGACTCCATGCTGTCACGGACGCTGCTGCAGGTTCAGTCCCGGGTTGGGCAGCTAAAATCCCACGAGCCCGGGCCACGGCCAAAAGATCTAAGTCTGGAAGGAAAGACGAACGTCTTCTTCAGGTGGAGACTTCCTGGACTTGGAGTTCTCTTTGCCAGGAGTCTAGAAAAAGGTGGGAGGGCGGTGCGCAGGGGAGGCCCCGCGGCCCTCTGCAAGGCCAGCGGCGGCCTCTGGGCTCGTCTGCCTTTCCATGCAGCCAAGCCTCGCTGAGAGGCCCGGCGCCGCACTGAGGGAGGAGCAGACTCCGGTTTTCCGTCGAGGAGGCCGCCGTGGCCTCTCCCGGCCTCCCTCTCCCAAGTCGCCCTCAGGGGACCCGACTCCTGAAGCAAGTCTACGGAGTTTCATTCCTTCATTTCTTTAGAAGCCAGACTTGGGGTCAAAGAACAGAGAAGGACAAGAGCTAGGGACAGGCGGCGGCGCGCAGGAGCCCCGGGCCGCGGAAGGCCCCGGCCTCGGTACCCTCGCGGGCCGGCAGCACGCGCGACGCCCGCGCTCCCAGCCGCCCCCTCCCTTCCCGGAGGAGGCGTGGCCCGCGCGCGCGCCATCTTGGCCACCTCTCTAGGCGCTCTGTTTACTACTCTATGGTTGCCCGCTCCCGCCCCGCCCCTCCCCAGTCATTGTCTGGAGGAGCCGCGGCGGCCGCAGCGCCTTCTCTTTATAAGCCCGCAGTGCCCGGATGTGAATGGATTACAATGTATCTTTCAGGGAAACCTATTATTATCAATGTGACTCCACGGGGGAGTCAATGGTGATGATCAGGAGGAGGAGGAGGAGGAGACACCTCTAAACTTGGAACAAGTTTAAGACTTTTATAAGAGGAGAAGAAAAAAAAAAAAGCCACCAACAAGATTTGTCTGAGGAAAATCTATCACTATCCTGTGTTGATATTTTTTTATAAACAATAAGAAAAAGTTGTTGGATTTTTTTTTTAATGATTTCTTTTTGGGGGGAGGGAGTTTTGTTGCAGTTTAATGGTGGAAAATGCAAAAACCAGAGCCAGGTGCATAATCTTGTATTCTGTGGATATCCCTGGAACAGAACTGAGTGCCAGTTAAAATACTTTTTTGGGGCATACACATGTGAGATACTCAGTACTTGCAGAAGATTTTTGTCTCTCTTTTTAAAGTCACTTTCCTTGGAATATTGTGAGCATATTTGTGGCCACTTAAGGTAACGTTACAATTTGCTGTCAGAGTAAACTGTTTGTAATTGAATTTAATTTTTAAAATTTCGATCCCAGTGTTTTGTTAAAACAAAAGGAACAACCTATTAAATAACTGCCAATGGGAAAAAGTGTGTGCATGCGTTTTGTATATGTCCTCGCACATGTAGCCATAACAGGGTTTATGGAATGTGTATTTTAGCACACGTTAAAATAGAGTCTGTTGCATATACTGGCTGAAGCACGCTTGTTATTACGAAACGGTAGAATTATGCAGCTTAATTTTTATCCTAAAAAGTGATGTGAAAAAGTATGTTTTAAGAGCATGCAGGGCCTGTAATGGTCAATGTTGAATGAAAAACTTATCGTGCCGGCGAACGGGGACTTAGCGTGCCTAGGACTCAAGTGTAAAACAAAACATCTACCCTCAAAAATTGCCTTTTTTTTTTTTTTTTGGCGAAGTTCACAGCTATACTATTCTGTGACTTAAAAGGGANCCAAAAATCCGATTGTGTTTTCTCCAAGGATTGGGACTGGATTTTCTGATTGCGGTTATTTCCATGTTTCTAGGTTTGTGTGATTTTGCTAAAATGCATCACCAACAGCGAATGGCTGCCTTAGGCACGGACAAAGAGCTGAGTGATTTACTGGATTTCAGTGCGGTAAGAAAGAACGGTGGAAACTAACAACAGCTGTAAAACAAAACAAAACAAAACCAAAAAACCCAAGCACTTTGAGCTAGAAACCAATAGAATCTGAAGGACAGGAATAATTTTTAATTGGCTGAATCCTTGGTAAACATGAAGGTCTTTTTGATAAGTTTTTAACTACAGTTTTTGGCTGTGATGGAGGATTCCGGCTTTTTTTTTCAGTCTGATTACTTGCTTTGAATTCACTACCCACCGAACCCCCAAATAATGGAGTCCCACCCCAGTGGAAGGGAAAAACAGACACCCCTAAAACTGTAAACCACCCCTTAACTTGGCCTTATCAGAACACTAAAAGTACTGGTACTTTGCGTGCTACTCTATTTACTTATTTTTCTGAAAATGGAAAGGAGAAAATAGGAGACTTCAGTTGGTTCAAAGTTTTAAACTGATGATGGTTTGGAATCAGTAGGACCTGCCTTCCTCCCACTTAAATCTTTTCCTGGGATTCTGAAAACTCGTGTGTGTGTATGCTGAGCACACATTCTTTAGAAATCCTTTAGACTTTGTAAATTTCGTAGTCGGGGAGATCAGCCCAAAGCAGAACTTAGACACTTGTGGAGTTTTACGGCTGAACTTGGTCTTTCTCCATCACTTTGTCTCCCTTCCCCAAACCAAGTCCCAAGCATGTCAGGGGAATTAATTCATTTTTAATGCCAGATGAATTTGGTGTCAGATGCATTTGCAAAGCAAAATGAAAAGAATCCACAAAACACAAAAAATCCAAACCGCCTTCTAAGTGGGGGGCTCTCTTTTCTTGTTGCTGCTGCCGCTCTTTAGACTTTGTAAATTTCGTAGTCGGGGAGATCAGCCCAAAGCAGAACTTAGACACTTGTGGAGTTTTACGGCTGAACTTGGTCTTTCTCCATCACTTTGTCTCCCTTCCCCAAACCAAGTCCCAAGCATGTCAGGGGAATTAATTCATTTTTAATGCCAGATGAATTTGGTGTCAGATGCATTTGCAAAGCAAAATGAAAAGAATCCACAAAACACAAAAAATCCAAACCGCCTTCTAAGTGGGGGGCTCTCTTTTCTTGTTGCTGCTGCCGCTGCTGCTGCTGCTACTGCTGCTGTTGTTGCTGCTGCTGCTCTTCTAGACCTTTTGGAGAAATGGCTTTCGGAAGTTTTGCCAGGAAATGTAGCCCTAGGCAGCTTTTAGCCCCCTTTCTGCTTGCTGCACTTTCTCCATTCGTTCCTTTGCTTTCTGCAGGCTCTGACTCAGGGAAGGTGCGCGTTATCCACTAGATAACGTCGAAGAAGAGGGAAACCAATTAGGGTCGAAATAAATGCTGGAGAGAGAGGGAGTGAAAGAGAGAGAGTGAGAGTGAGAGAGAGAGAGAGAGAGAGAGAGACAGAGAGAGAGAGAGACAGAGAGAGTCTTGCTTCAAAATGCTCTCATGTTAGAGACGAAATGAGAATTTAGTGAGGTGGCACTTGTATTTTTATTTGGGTTCACATATGACAGGCAAATCCTATACGGGATCGAAATGGACATTGCCACCTTTATGGCCAAGGTTTTCAATATAAAATAAACAACTTTTTTCTTTTCCTTTGTAAAACTCGTGTCTTCTAGAGAGCTCGCTGCCCTCCAAACTGAATCTTGTTAACATTATGGGAACTGTGCTGTGGTTTAAAATGTAGTACTGCCTAGCTCTGGCGATTTAATGAACCTGAGGAAAAAGAAAGAGCAGAGTGGTAAAGGGGTGGGAGGGTAAGAATGATTGGTAATATTGTACCTGTTTTAGTTTTAAGTTGGATGGTGATGTATTTTACTAAAATGAACACTTAGCATAAACTGTACATTATATAGTGAGAGTATGAAAGGTCTCAGATGATCTCTGAAGGCACGGATGTCTTCTTTTCAACAGTAATATTTCTTTGTTTCTTTTAGATGTTTTCACCTCCTGTGAGCAGTGGGAAAAATGGACCAACTTCTCTGGCGAGTGGACATTTTACTGGCTCAAGTATGTAAATTCTTTTCTTAGTGTGTAGTTAAATGTTCTTAGCTGTTTGTTCACTCATGGTATATTTTTGGCTCTGTTAAAGTGTTCTGCAAAAGTCATTGAAATTTTAGCCTGTAATGATATGGTTATTTCATTATCCATTAGTAGTATAACTTAGGCAAAAACGTTATCTTTTGCAAAATTAAAAGTTTTTTTTTTTGAATCAAGAAAACTGTCTCAGAATTCTGTCACTTAATTTAAAAGCAATTTTCTAATGCAGTTGTAATCAAACATGTGAAGATAAGGCAGTATTAACATGAGGGAATAAATTAATGTTTCCTTGCTGAAAATAGAGGGAAAAATCTAACTTTCATGAAAAGGGCAGATTCCTTGTAAATAATCAAGTTATCTGGGAACTATGTATAATTAACCCTTTTTAAAAAATGAGCACTTAATTTTGTAGATGAATGCTGCGTAGTAAACCATAGCTGTAAATAGATTTTTTCTAACCCAAGAGCTGAATATGAATTCATTTGTATTTAAAATATCCTTTTTGGTGCTTCAGCTGTTTTTCTCCCCCTAAGTATTTACTTGTGCAGTGAATTTTTGCTATGTTTAAAGTTACAAATTTGGAAGGACTTTTACATTTTATAAATGAAAGACCTTTGGCTGATGCTTTCAAAAGACGTTAGCGGTATTCACAGAGGCATCCGTGTGTGCAATGATTATCTGGTATCTAAGGAGGAGTTTTAATAGGGGACTCTCTGAAGGTCTCTTACTAAAAGTGAAAATATGCTATTCATTTAGAGAGTTATTTTTTTTGTCCAGTGAACTTCATATCAGAAGGAGGCATACATTGTTGCTTGCTGTCCTTTTAGGTTCAAGGCTTAAATCCATTTATGCCTGTTAAACAGCTATAGTATCTTAGGAGTTCTGGCAGTGGTACCTAATAGGACATTAGACAGAGTCCTGTTCTTAAGTCAGACTGGTAAATATTGACATCGTTTAGCTATGAGATACCAGTGGAATTGTCTGTTAGCTATTGAAGATAATTTCACATCTCTTAATATTCATTTTGTGCTGTAGCAATGAAAGAAACCTATTCATCTTTGTGATTTGTATAATTGGTGTGTTTTTTCTAAAACTAATGGCTTTTAAAAGTTGCTCGTTTCCAAATAAGTTACTTCTCCTTTTGCTGGCCCCATAAGTCTAAGGGAATTATCTCTAAAACTTGATTTATGAAATATGAGATGCCTCCTATACTTACATTTTATCTTTTTTTGGGGGGAGTCAACTTTGATTAAAAGGACTCTTGACCATATGTTTGTATTTTGACTGTCCTGGAACCTGTTATATTTTTAATTTGGAACTTACTTTTTTTTGTTTTGTTTTCATATTGTATCTTCCACATTTCTATATTATGTTCTCTACAGTTTTGAAGGAAAGATGAGTGTAAGTGTCTGTTGTAGGCAAATTAATTTTTCATGTTAGTATCAAAGCTATATTTCTGACAGTAGTTTTCTTCAGATTTTCCTTAAAAAAATGTGTATTCAGTTGAAATCTGAAAGTAGATTATGTCAAAAGGCTCAGAGATAGACTGCTTTCACAGTCAGTGCAAGAATACTCTTTTGTACTTTTTGTAAAAACTGACACATTTGGAATAATTAAGTATATCAGTTTTGGTATGGTTTAATAAAGTAAGATTGATTTAGAAGCATGAAATTGTGTTATATTTAAAAGACGACTGTGCATCTTGGTCCCTTTTCTGTGTTCACATTTAAATGAAGTCTTTGCTGTGATGTTTAAATGTTTACAGAGTATAGGCTGGATGAGTATGAATATGTATTGATGAATTTTGGTAAGTGGTCATATATTGAAACTTACACAGTTCTTAAGACAGTATATCTGTATACATAAAACTGTCTTATACAGACAGTAAATCTGTATAAGACAGAGACGTCATCGTTAGTGAGATAGGTTGTGATATTTCCAGTGAATATGTTGTGATTATTTTTAAGGTGTTGAACTTTAAGTGACTTTGTACTGGCCAAAGGTATAGTTTTCAGGCCCATATGTTTACTTTTAAAGGTAAAAAGTGTAGTGGCTATTTTGTTCTAGCAGCTGGATTGCAAATGCAGGGTATTCATCCAATGCAGTATGATGGGGACTGTAATATACAGAGTACAGATTGGAGTGTTGATTTTTCTCATCTGTCCAAGACATAGTAAGTGGCTTTGTTTCTACTCAGTGACAAAGCTAAGTCCCCTTTTAAAGCACAAGTAAAAAAATGAGGAAAACTGCATTTTGCCCCTTTCCTGAGAGGATGAACTAGAAAACTTTGGACTGAGAAATAATTTTCTAAATGTACATCCGGTTAATATCCATTGTCCCGAGCAAGGGTGCTCAGATATCATTTTCTTGGGTAGCTTTGAAACTTGGGTCCAGGGGAAAAGAGATCCAAAGTGTAAGTGAACTGTTCATGTTGGGGTAAACTGCTCTGTTGCTTTCAAAGTGAGGCATGGTGATGTTTCAGGCTTCAAGTTCTCTGAGCTGTGAGTTCCATTCATGTATAGGACGCTCCATCGTGATTTGCAGTGTGAGAATGAAAATAGTGTGGCCATGTTGCCTTTAATCTTTCATTTCACAAACATGGTTTTCCCTACCACCTTAAGAAATGGTGAGGCTGCTAGGGAGAATGGAATGTAACCTGAGCTACAGCCTGACATTCCCAGGGAGCATTTTTCACATGAAAGGCTTTTGTCAACCCAGGAAAGGACCAGCCGTTTTTGTTTGATGTTTGCAGGTGTTCAGCAGAGAGTACTAAAACAATTCAGCCATGATAGTTCAGAGTGTGGATGACCTTAACAGGGAGAATTGGTGGGCTCTGGAATTATTTGTAAGAAATAGTTGAAATTTATATGGTGACTTTTATAAAGGGTTTTCAGATCCATTATATCATTGATCTTAAAACAAGCTAACAGTATCCACATGCCTGGATGACTGGAAAATTATTCTCATTAAAAAGTAGGATGGCCAAGTTACCCAAAAGGGGAAAAAGTACATCTAGAATCTATAATTTATTGATGAACAGGGATTTAATTTTCTAATATAACAACAATGCAGTTTTATTTGGTCACCTTTGATTCCTTTATGAGCAAAAGATAAGCACACTAGCTTTGGCATCTTTTAAAAAGTGGTTTGAAAGTTGGGGCTCTAAAATTATCCATACTCAACAATAGCCCTGGTCACATCTGTTACAAGTATTTACACTTAGTCTGTGACGGATTCTACATCTTTCTCCCTCAGTTTAAAAGTTGAGCCTTTTCCCTCTGTAACTGTTTAGTTTTACTTAGGTGTTCAGCATTTGTTAAAGGTGCCAAATGAAGGGGTGTTTTAACAATTAACAGCAACAATAAAACACCACATCCCTGTCATGGTCATTTCTGGAAGCAAAAAAAATGTCTCTTGACATTCACACAAGTTTGTTCACCAATATCCATGTGACACCCAAATGACACATCAGTTTAGAAAATTCAGTAAGAAAAAAATATCGATCCAGTGGGTCGTTTTTATTGTAGAGAAGAGTCAAATGGCCAGCATCCTGAATTAATTTCCATCCGTACAGTTTGAGTTCCTGGTTACGGTGTGAAAAAAAATTGGTCTCCCCCAAAGGTATTTATGGAGTCGAGTTATTTAATTGTGTGTGTTTCTGTCTGTTTTAAACAGCCTTACTATTATAGTGCAGTTCATAATGGTTGTGTGGCTTTTTGTAAAACGAAGACTAAATTAACAGGTTAAAAAATAAGAAATGTGGTGTTAAACCCATTTCATTAGAATCATACAATTTTGGGGGTAGGATCCCCTTAGAAATACAAAGCCCAATGCCTTCATTGTACAGCCAAAGAAAACTAAGGCCCATGTTAAGAGGTTCTCAAGTATGTGTTTATTTGCTATTCTAAAAAACAAGTTCTGATTTGCTGATTCTCTGTGGCCCTGCAAATCCTTTTATTGGAGTAACATTGGTTTCAGGACTCTGATTTTTCTGTGTTTGTGTTGCATAACAGGGTCTCAGGATTTGTGTGCTGATCTTTGTGCCTACAAATGCTTCTAAATGTACATGTGCCCTTTGACTGTTTTTTAAGGTTGGGAGCTGAATTTTGGATTGTTGATCGTTCTGTTTTGCCTGATCTGGCCTATGATTATTTGCAGGATGTTAAATTGAATAATAGGGTGTGGATGGGCATGATACTGATGGAATTAAAGTGCTTCTTACTCTGCCAAGCAGTGTGCTATGCACTTTATACTCTTGTATTTTTTTTTATCCTCACAAGAACCCAATGAGATGCCAGGATTACCATGCTCAATTCATAAATGAGGAAACTAAGATTCAGAGATGATAAACTACTTTCTTTCAAGGCAGCCAGGAATGAGTTAGGTTCTAAACCTAGGTCTGTCTGCCTAGCTCAGTGTCTTTTTCAAAGACACACACACACACACGCACACGCACACGCACACGCACACACACACATACACGAACGAGACTTGATGTACAATACTATTCCTGATCATTAGAACAGATAAACATTTTTAAAAACATATTTACACTAATGGTATAAGCCATGTCCATTATTTTTCCTGCTTTATTATCCAGATAAGCTAGCTTTGTAGTTTATGTTGGATTTCAACATGACTTAGTATCTCTTTCATATTATTATTATTATATTTTTAACCAGGAAAACATAGTGGGTATTTTCAAAGTTGTGGCTTGGTTCTACTGTAAATTAGCAGTCTGCTTGGGTACCAGTAAAAATATTTTTTCAATTTTTATGAACCTAGTCAAACCCCAAGTTGAGGTAACCAAGCTTGCTCTGTTAATATCTAAAAAAATGGTTTCCTATCTTTAACTGTAAAAAAAATCTTATGGTTTCTTGTTAGATCTTTGAAACCTAATTTTCCAGAACAAAAATCTTGAATTCTATCTGCATCCCTAAAATAAGGAGCTTTGAAGTTAAGTTTTGATATGTCTATTACCAGACATGTGCTTAAAATGTTACATTTTCTAAATTCAGAAGGAAGTAGCAGTACTCTATTTGACACTGACTTAAGTAAATAAAATGCATTAAACAAGTGTAGGGATCCGAGATCTGTTGAGCCTGAAATGCTTAACATTTTTGACAGCATCAGCAAATTATCTTTACCCTACTATTGTAATGAGGAAATCACTTAAATAACAGATGAACAGCTAAGTCACATAAACATATATAATAGAACTATGTAATGAAAGTTTATGCTGTTAATTGCTCGAATCTGTCTTAAATGCTTAGAATCATGGAGCAGTCAAGACTGTCATATAAACAGTTTTGTTTTGAGCTTAAAATTATTCCTTTTTGCTTTCATCTGCTATGATAAACAAAGTAATTTTGGAAGCTTTATAGATCAAACATTTACTCCTAATGGTAAACTGCATTTTATATTGGAAGTTTGCAACCTCGTCCAAGGCAGAGAGTTGAGTCCTGGTGGCCCCAGGCCTGTGATTTTCAACTTTTAGTATTATGATGCCATTTAGGTCTGTTCCCATAAGCCAAGATAACAGATCTGAAGTTGTCTAATAAGGACATGGTGTGTTTTGAAACATTCTTTGGTTTACAAGTCTGGAACCAAAATGTTCTTGGCCAAACTTTGAGAACCTATATCTGTATGTTGGGTAAGTCAGATTTTGCACAGACAAGAGCATCCAAATGAAGCTAGGTAGGAACAGGAAAAAAAAAAATCCCCTCTTTTCTTTTTTTTTTTTGTCTTTTATGACCTAATTTTTTATGACCAGGTGTTCTTCCAAGTCAATTGGATGGCGCTGAGTATTACAGAAAATAAAGTAAAGCATATCATAGGGTTTTTGTTTTTTTTTTGGTTACCGGTTTCTTATTACTTTGAATAAAGTTTTCAAAATTGACCACCAAGTTTATTAGCTTACATGTGGGTTATCCATTTTCTAAATTTGTGAGCCCACTTAGACTCAGCAATAAAATAGGCACATGAATTTAGGTGGGTCCTTTTGAACCATATGTCTCTTAATGCTTATGAGAGACGTAAGAGAAATAGCAATTTAATCTTTAGAGAAGATTGGTTAACACTTTTATACGTTATATATATATAGTTTTTATATCAGGCTCAAAGGAATAGCAAAAGTATTGAAAAGCTTGTCATATTTATTTTCATTTCAGCAATAAATAAAGGCCCAGTTAATCAGCATATCAAATACCCAGGTGTGTTTAGAGTCAGTTTATATGGATGAATTTCAGAGCTGTAAGAAAGTATTTTATTTAAAGGTGCAGCCACTTGATTGTTCAAATGGCTGCTTTTGTACTTCTGTGTGACAATTAACATTTAATGAATGACTTTCTAAACTGCCATTGGTGGTAATTACTATATGTGGTTTATTAACTGCAATCCATTGTTGGATGTGCCTGTATTGATTTGTTTTGCAAACAACCCTTCACACGTTCAGCACTATTTGTACATGACTTTTTAAAGCACCTGTTTCGTTTGCTGACACTGATATTGCCCCTAAATTTTTAGCTGACAAATGCCTCTTCGATGGTAATGATTTTTGATTAAATTAAAAGTTCATCTTTTCAGTATACAAATTTTGCACTTTGATTCTCAAGTAATCCCAAAGAAACTACACAATATTTTTTTTAAGTAAAAGATTTATAGAAATTTAGACTCATCAGGAGAGTTTAGAGATGGTCTATGATTTTTTTAAAATAAAGAGCCAAGGTTTGGGAGGGTTAAATATCTTTTGCTCAAATCATACAGTTGGTTATGGGCTGTAATAGGACACAAATACAGATGTCCTGACCTGCTGGTCAGGGACCCCATGCTGCTTTTAATTAAGATTTGGACTCAATTCGTTGGTACCAACTGTATGTTTCTTAAAAGGAGGGAAACTTGTATGATCTTCCATTTCTGAAAAATAATAAAAGTTCAGATCGTGAGAGATGGCCCTCGTAATCCAGGTCACTTGTCTTCACCTGCTCTAATTTGGCTAAGGCAGTTGACGAATAACTGTTAAAATGTATTGTGTTATTAAAAATAACAAAGTAAGACCCCTGATTAAATATCAGGGCTGTAATTTAATCTTGGGGGTTCTGGCACTGTTCATAAACCATTTGGCTTTTTTCTGTAACAGATGACGTCACAATACAGCTTGATTGAATTATGACCCTGGGTTGCAGGAGCACCTGCTTATGCCTCTTGACTTCATAGCATGTCAGCATTTCCATTACTTTTTTTCTTCTCTGACATTTTTAAGTTCGAATAGTTAAATGAGACTGATGGTTGGCATATAAACTTTCAGGCCCCTGGGAAAAGACTGTTTTCCCAATAAAACAGAGAAGGTGGTGACAAAGCCCCATTACAGAATACCTTTTAGAATGTTCTTCCTTGCTTTAATCTTCCATTAATTTAAACATTCCCTTTTGGGGTGCTTAGCTGAATTGCAAGGCATCCAAATGGAAGGTTTTGAATCTCAAATCGCTCAAGCCAAGACTTTACAAGGCATTTTGAGGACTTTAAACTAGGGAAGACCTAGCTTCTGTGAAGGAAGATATTGAAATGGTAACTCTAGACCTTCTATTTTTCATCTTGTGTAAAATACTACTGAGCAAGTTGTGGAAAAGGTGCACATTTGCATATCTTGTCAGTAATTACTTTTATTTCTACTTAAGATGGATAAAAATGGATAATGAACGGTTTCAAAAGTTCTGTTTTGTGTGTGTGTGTGTGTGTGTGTGTGTGTGTGAGATTATCTGGAGATTCATAGCATAGCATCAATTTAGCCCCTCACGTTTTAATATAGTGTTGTAAGATGTTGGTTGTGTCCATCTAGTCAGTTAGTTTTTATCTCCCTATCATAATTTTTACTGATGGTTCATCTAATATATCTTTTTAGTACATGCTATGCACACATCCCCTGTGTTAGCAATTATAGGACCTAGAGGGCTTTGTGGGAGCAAGGTCCTACCCTGAGAGGGATATATTTTTGACAGGAAAGAACAGGAAAGCACATGTTTAATTAGTACTCAGTGCCCAGAAGGCGAGTGTCACTAACATGGTGGGAGTTTAGATAAAGAGAAGACTTACTTCTTGCTGGGGAAAATTAATAATGAAGGTTTCATGGACAAATAGAGTATGATTCTTGAAAGAAGAGATTTTTTGACATGGGGATGTTGGGGAGGATTTTGTGTCAGGATCACTGTGAACCAGGCACAGAGGAGGTCCATTGAGAAGGCTGGATGGAAGAGAGCAGATTCTTCAGCTCAGCAGTGGACTCGGTTGTGGTCTAGGCATCTGCACCACCTCCAGACAGACATTCCTGTCTTGAATGCCTCCTTTATTTTTCCTTTTCTGATTTTGAGATTTCCTTTCCAGATAATCCAGTTCCTTCCCCATATGTATATATTTTTAATGGCAGTGGCAGCGTGGAAATCAAGATTTTGATATTCCCAGTTTCAAACTCTTCCTGTTATATCATTCAGCAGTGGAAATTTTAAGCTAATTTGGAGAAAGTAGTTTCTTTAACTGAATTCTGGCAATCTAGCTTCTTTTGCCATGTTTGCTGTTAAATAGCTACTTCATATTGGCAAAGTGATAGACCCTCAAAGCCTGCATCTTCAAGCTGAAAAATAAAGTGAAACTCTCCAGTACACTTCAAGAGGGATTTTATACTATAGTTAAAAATATTTCCCAATTGCAGAACATCAGCATTATAATTTTATTATCCTCACTGGCCATTACTGGTGCTGTGGCCCTTGGTTCAGAAGCTAGCAGGGAAATGTGCTGGTTATAATTGCCATATAATACATTTGGAAATGCATTTAAAACACAGTCTCAAAGATTTGTGATCATAGCTGAAACCCATATAATGTTTGTAAAAATATTATGGAGTGGCCAGATACACCTCTGAATCAAATGTGTCAAAATTACATCCCACATAGGAAAAATACGTGAACACCACCCTTTCCTTGAGTGTTGGGTAGTTCAGATTAAAATGTCTTTCTCTCTGTGACCTCCAAGTGTTTCAGTGTAACACACAATTCCAGTTTCCAGTTTAAGCCCAGAACTCAAGTTCTAGTTGAAATTGGCATAGGAAGAATTTACTAATGAATGACTGTATTTGCTATAGAATATAAACAAGATTTTTATGACAAAGAGAATGTTCTAGACCTAATTTACTCATTAAAGTCAGTTCCAAACTTATGTCTTCCTCAAACTTAGTCTTCCCTTTTGAACATAAGGGATTCATGTTGGGAATATTTTGCAACCCTCTGCCTTAAAACTCAGAGAGAAAAGCTTTTGGTCATCAGCTGGGTAATCATGTTTCAAGATTGAATCTACAATTTCATACATAACCCAGTTTTACAATTTGGAAGGGAAGACTGAACAGTGTAATTTCAGTCCTTGTTCAGATAATTGTCCTTTGCCGTGTACCTTCTAGAGCTTCATTGTGTACTAACTGGTATCCCAAACCATGGAATGCTGTTCTGTTCTTCTGTGGGTGCTGTGACTCTTTATTTAGTTTCTAGTTTTCTTTTGATATGTAATTTCTCCTTGATCTTGTTAGCCTCCTCTTATTCTTTCATTTGCCTTTCAGCCCATGTGGAACTGTTTCTCTTTTACATGGGTGTACATTTCGCAGTGTCCACTTTAATATCCCTAGGAATTTTGGTAGAATTGGATCAGGTGAGAAGTAGTCCATTAGTACTTTAAATAATTTTACTTAAACAAAATCCATTATTGTTGAAGATTTGTTTAAAGAATGTCTAAAGCTTCAGAAAAATGAAAGGAATGACTATGTATAGTTTTTTTTTTTTGCAGTGTGAATATGTTTCGCTGAAATAGCAAGAGAATTATTAAGAATGGTTAACTTTGATTTACTCGCTTGTTCATTCATTCAGTAAAATTTTTTTGAGAGCTAAGATTCAAATTGCAGTATGAGGTACTATGGTGATATAAAGAAGGAAATATTTCGGTGCCAGTATTGCAGTTGGAGCATGGTACTGCTTGCTGTCTTTGGGTGTAAGTTCTATATTGACTCAGTAAGAAAGTGCTTTTCAAATAAGTGATGGCAAAGTGTGGAAGCACTTCCAAGGATACTTTCAAATAAACTAAGTATAGACTAACTGAAAGATTGAAATCCTATTTACATGGGTACTACATGACTGTAAAGATGGGGGATGGATTTGAATGAGTATGGAATTTGGACTTTGAAGGGTATTATGAATGTCTTCTCAAATTTGGTACCAAAGACTTGTTAGAAGGCAATGATGATTATGCCCCATATATTTTTGTTGTGTTTTTCTTTGGAGTGGAAATGAGATGTCAGATTTGTAAATTGTACTCATTTAATTCAAGGGCACTAGATACACTTTTATTCCCACCCTTGAATATTTTTGATATTTGTTTTAGAATTTGTATGCAAGAAGTTATTGATTTACTTTTAAAATTAAAAAAATTTAAGCATCTACCATGTAGCAGGTACTATACCAGGTGCTAGAAATAAAATAATGAACAGTTCAGTTCAGGTCAGTCGCTCAGTCGTGTCGGACTCTTTGCGACCCCATGAATCGCAGCACACCAGACCTCCCTGTCCATCACCAACTCCTGGAGTTTACTCAGACTCACGTCCATCGAGTCCATGATGCCATCAAGCCATCTCATCCTCAGTCATCCCCTTCTCCTCCTGTCCCCAGTCCCTCCCAGCATCAGAGTCTTTTCCAATGAGTCAACTCTTCGCATGAGGTGGCCAAAGTACTGGAGTTTCAGCTTCAGCATCATTCCTTCCAGAGAAATCCGAGGGCTGATCTCCTTCAGAATGGACTGGTTGGATCTCCTTGCAGTCCAAGGGACTCTCAAGAGTCTTCTCAAACACCACAGTTCAAACGCATCAATTCTTTGGCACTCAGCCTCTTCATAGTCCAACTCTCACATCCATACATGACCACTGGAAAAACCATAGCCTTGACTAGACGGACCTTAGTCAGCAAAGTAATGTCTCTGCTTTTGAATATACTATCTAGGTTGGTCATAACTTTTCTTCCAAGGAGTAAGTGTCTTTTAATTTCATGGCTGCAGTCACCATCTGCAGTGATTTTGGAGCTCCCCCAAAATAAAGTTTGACACTGTTTCCACTGTTTCCCCATCTATTTCCCATGAAGTGATGGGACTGGATGCCATGATCTTCGTTTTCTGAATGTTGAGCTTTAAGCCAACTTTTTCGCTCTCCACTTTAATTTTCATCAAGAGACTTTTTAGTTCCTCTTCACTTTCTGCCATCAGGGTGGTGTCATCTGCGTATCTGAGGTGATTGATATTTCTCCCGGCAATCTTGATTCCAGCTTGTGCTTCTTCCAGTCCAGCATTTCTCATGATGTACCTGCATAGAAGTTAAATAAGCAGGGTGACAATGTACAGCCTTGATGTACTCCTTTTCCTCTTTGGAACCAGTCTGTTGTTCCATGTCCAGTTCTAACTGTTTAGAACTGCTTCCTGACCTGCATACCGACGGGTATAGTTCTGCATTGGCTGAATGTGGGAAACATTCAGTGAATAACCAAGCAAAGAAAGGAGAGGTGTGAGGCATCAGAGGAGTTTGTGATAGGGTGTCTGACCTGGCAGTCAGGAGAAGCTTCCTGAAGCTGGCACACCTGGACTGAGGCCTGAGAGGAAGGGTGGGGTACATGGGAGAAGTGGACTGGGGACCTGGTGTTTGGGGAGGGATTAAAGCTGGGTTAGAGGTGAGGCTTGGGAGGTGGAAGGTAGGGGCCAGATCGTGCCAGGCAGCAAGATCGGGAAACTTTGCAATTTCCTCCCATCAGCTTTGTGCCTGGGAGACCCCTGGCTGTAGCGCACGCAGGGGCAGTCAGTGTCGGCGGCCCGAACCGTGTGTGGTGAGATTTTTTGCAGAAACCCAGGTGAGAGATGAGGTTGTTAGGCCTCCAGTGTGGGTGGTGAAAATGGAGAATGGGCTGTAGACCTTACTTGGAATGTGTAACTTTAGGCCACTGGGGAGCATTCACAGTAGCATTTGCGCGTGTGTGTGTGTGTGTGAGCGTGTGAGAAACTTTTTATAACCTGAATACTTGAAAATTGACTATACATCTTCTAATGGAAACACTGAGACCTCATTCAGCTACCACGTGCTGTTGACTGCCTTTTTGCACCCAGACACCACAGAAGTGCTTTTTATTTTCCAATAAAAGTGGAAGATGGATTTTGCAGTTCTGTTGTGAGAGGGTGCAGAGGTGGGAGTGGGAGAAAGAGACCAAAGGGACTCTTCTTATTTAATGGTTTTCAGTAATTACGCACTAGTTAGGCTTCTGCTAGCTCAGGTTCTGACTGTTCAGTTGCTCAGTCGTGTCCAACTCTCTGTGACCCCATGGGCTGCAGCACGCCAGGTTCCCTGTCCTTCGCCATCTCCCAGAGTTTGCTCAAACTCATGTCCGTTGAGTCGGTGATGGCATCCAACCATCTCATCCTCTGTCGCCCCCTACTTTTCCCGCCTTCAATTTTCCCAGCATCAGGGGCTTTTCTAACGAGTCAGCTCTTCACATCAGGTGGCCGAAGCATTGGAGTTTCAGCTTCAAAATCAGTCCTTCCAATGAATATTCAGGACTGGCTTCCTTTAGGCTTGACTGGTTTGATGGTTCGTTTCAACTTGTGGAATTGAGCCCCTCGCATACTTGGGGGTCAGGTATCAGCACGATGTTGCTGAGCATCTTTGGTGAACGCTAGGCGGGTGGTCAGATTTGGACCATATTCCATCTGCGATGAAAATGCTGTTTACCTGCTTGTGTTTTGTCTGAGGGGGCCATGGGGAAAATCATCCGGCGGCTTTGGATTAGCCACAGAATGAAGCTGTCCGCGCTGAGAGCTCCTGGTGAACCTTCCCGCTAACTCTTTCCCTCTGACCGTCTCACTCCTCCTCTGCCTGCCTCCCTTTGTTTTCTCACGAATGTGATGCTTCACACTTGGAAGTCTCCTCTCAGCCCGCCAAGTTTGTTAGTCCGTTAGGAAAGCTATCACCCTTCTTGTGGTATATTCACGGTTCAAAGTGAAGGAAAAAAAGTTATTTTTTCCCCCTCCCTCTGTCTTTCCATCTTTGCTTTGGGCCCAGCTGGTTAGAGCACGGGGGAATGGGTGAATATGCTGGACCCTGATGCCACGCCCGTGAGTGATCTTGGCCGCGGGACCCCCGGGCTCTGCGTGTGCTTCTTCGGAAGGGTGCTGGAGTGACAGCAGCGAGGGACCCTCTGCGCTGAGCAGGGAGCTCCTTAACACTCGAGCCTGGAGCTGGCGAGTCGGGGTGATGCTGATGCAAGCGGACAACATTCACGTGTTGTTCCTGCCTTCTGGGGAACTCCCATCAGCAGCTAGGCATACCTTCGCGACTCTCAGGTTAAAAGAAAAATGAAATACAGTACCTTCCTTTTGGTGTGGGGAGCACAGGGTGCTTCTGCAGTTATTGGCAGCACTTTATTATTATTTTTTTTGGAAAGAAAAATTGTAGAATGTTGTGGTTGACCCCTCTGTGCTCCTAATATTTCATAATTAGAAAGACAACAAAAGCGTAATAAGCCAAACACCAACTCTCCCTCTTCCTCTCTCCACTGACCGGTCCTCTTTCACAGCAAGAGTTTGTTGACTGTTGTCTACACTGGTGGCTTCTGATCCCTTTCCTTGAATATACTTTTCATAAGCCTTACCCCAACCAGGTTTTCCAAACACGTTTTACCTTGTGATGTTGTACACCTGCAGAATACTACAGGTAGTGTATGTGAACCACGAAGCTAGACGACGGTGTGCGGAAGACCTGGGGACTTACCACTCACTGTCAAAACTGGAGCATCATCAGAACCTTGTGGGTTTCCTCCTTATCCACCTTCCCCCATCTTTCTTGCCAGAGGTAGACATTCTGCCTTGTTTTAGAGTAGCTTAGTGACACGTCTGTGTATCCCTAGGCACCGTGATGTTGGGCTTTGCTTGCTGGAGGGTTAGAAATGTGGTGTCAGTCCTGTACTGCCCCTTGCTACTCGCTCTTCTTCCTCATGTGTTTCCGACCTGTCCGTGTTGCTGTGTGTGACATTAGCCCGTTTCCACTGCTGGTGAATATGCCTCAGTTTATTTCTGTATTGTCCGGTTCGTGAACCTTTGAATTGGTTCCCATTTTTTGAGACTACCTATTTCCCTAAACACCTCTTGATGTGCGCTTGGTCATCTCTTTTGCTGTCTTGGATATCCGTGAGTAAAACGCCTAGGTTACAGAGTCATGCAGCTGTTAAGATAGCACCAATTGTTTTCCAGAGCTGTTACCAGTTTACACACCCACCCACAGCATAAAAGATTATTATGGGTACATATTGTTGTCCACTTTTGGTATTTTCAGATTTCTTAATTTGTATCAATTTGTGTGTGTGTGTATGTATGCGTGTTAGTCACTCAGCGTGTCTAACTCTTTGTGACCCCATGGACTGTAGCCCACCAGGCTCCTGTGTCCATGGGATTTTCCAGGCAAGAATACTGGAGTGGGTTGCCATTTCTTTCTCCAGGGAATCTTCCCAACCTGGGGCTTGAACCCAGATCTCCCACATGACAGGTAGATTCTTCACAGTTTGAGCCACCAGGGAAGCCCATTATGTCAATCTAGGGGTTATAAAATTGAAAGTGTATCTCACTATGGTCTTAACTTGGATTTCCTTGATACTTAATGAAGTTAAACATCTTTATATGTATTTATTTATCATTCATGTTTGTTCTATAGAATCTTCCCTCCTCAGTTTTCCATTGACTGTTTTTTTTTTCTTATTGATTCGTGGGTGTTCTTGATATATGTGTGGATAATAATTCTTTCTCACTCATGCATGCTGCAAATACTTTCCCTTATTTTATGACCTGTCTTTTTACACTCCCTATGGTATTTTTTGATGAACATGAGGCCTTAAATTTAATGTAGTCACTTTTTTCCTTTACCTTTTCATGTTTTGTGTCATGGTTGGAAAATCCATCTCTACCTCAGGGTCATAATGGTATTCTTTTATATGTTTCTTCAAGAAAGGATTTCACAGTTTCGACATCTACATTTAAGTTTCCAATGCAGTTGGGATAGATTTTGTAGAGTGGCAAGTAGGGCTTTTAATTCTGCTTTTTCTTAAATATCTTGACATACATTTGTTCTAGAATCATTTATTGAGAAGTCTATCCTTTCTGTAGGCTTCCACAGTGCTGTTTCTGCAATACTGAAAGTTTCTGTGTTTGTAAGGGTCTTTCATTCTGAGTCCTTTTTTTCCTGATCTTTCGGTCAGTTTGTCTACCCACGCCCCAGTGCCATTTTGTAATAAGTTTCATGCCCCATTTTGGTATGTGGTAGTAAAGTCTTTTCTTGTCATCTATATGTACATTTTACTTTTAGCTATTTGGAGGCCTGTCTTCTTCCACCAAAATTTTAAAGTTAAGTTTGCTGAAGTCTTCATAAGCCTCTTAGGGATTTTGTTCATGTTGCATGAGAGCTAATGATCAGTGGAGAAAAACTAATGTATTTTTAAGGATGATTATCTGCACTCATGGTCTTCATTGATATCTCAAAGTTTTATAATCTTTTATAAAATAATATTTTATTATCTTTTAATATTAAAATTATCTTTATTATTTATCTTTTTGTATATCATTTGATGACATTCTTCAGTACCTTATTTTTACTGCTATTGATAATGGTATTTCTTTTAAATTAAATAGTCAAATTATTCCATATATTTAATATATACATATACACACATACACACACACGTGTGTGTGTGTAATTGATCTTTGGGTATTGATTTCATAGTCAGCCATATTGCTTAATTCTCTTACTGATTCTAAAATTCTCTACGTGCTTTCATTACACTTTTTTGTATATTAATATTGTGTGTGAATAATGAAAGTTGTTTTTCTTTTCATACCCCTTGCAAACAGATGTATCTGTTTTAGTTTGTTTTCTTTTTCTTTTCTTATCTTACTGTGCTACCTAGGACCTCAAGTTCATTCTTCAATAGAAATAGCAGTATTAGGTATCCTTGTCTTTTCCCTGATTTTCACTGTTGATATTGATGATGGTATATATTTCATTAAGGAGTGTCATTCTATGTATATCTTGCTTAGAGTTTGTGAGTGGTGGTGCTTTTCTAAATTTTTTTCTACATATATTTAAATTAGGATTTAAAAAAACTCCCTCAGTCTGTTAATATTGTCAGTGATATTTATATTTTTCCATATGGTAAATGCCCTTTGGATTTTGGGGATTTGTTAGTGTGATTGATGTGTTTTTATTACTCTTTTAAAAGTAATATCCTGTACTCTGTTTTCTATTTTCTTTAGTATCTTGCATGTATGCTTATAACTAAGATTGATATATAATATTTCTTCTCTTACTGTCCTTATCTGGTTTTAGCTGGTTATACTGACCTGTAAAATGAATACAACGGTATTTACATTCTATCATCACTTGTAGATGTGTATAAGTCTCAACTAATCTGTTCCTTGAAATTAGGCAAAACTTGTCTGTGTAACAATCTGAGCCTTGTGTGAGAAGATTTTAAAGCACTAATAGAATTTTCAAAGATTTAAATATTGAGAATGAGAATTTTACTTTCTTTTTCAGTAGTTTAAAAATTATATATTTGAATAAAGTTACATACACGATGGATTTAATATTTCACATTTCGTATAAATTTTAAATAGATGGCCTTAAAGTTGTGTATGGTATTCTTTAATTATTTTTCTAATCTCTACTGATTCTATACCTAAGTTCCATTTTTCACTCCTAATTTTTTTGTATGTTTTCCTTGATCAAGATCACTAGACGTTTTTCTTATGTATTAGTCTTTACAAAAAGAAGCAGCTTTTGGCTCTGTGGATTATTTGTGTGTGTGTGTGTGTTTTCCTACTTCATTACTTTTTTATCTTTATCATTGCCAGCTTTTTATTTGTTTTGGGTTTATTCTGATTTTATTTTTAACTTCTTAGGTTCACCACTTAGCTCGTTGTTATTTTTTTTAATCTAAGAACTTAAGGCTATAAAATGCCCTTTAAGTACTGGTGTTAATAGATAGTCCATAGGTTTTAGTATGTAACATGTTCCATTATATGTTATTTGTAAGTATTTGAAATCATTTTCTTCTTTGATTCTTGCACTATTTATTGATGCCTTGAAAATTTTACAAATGAACGTGTTATTTATCTTTTTATTGTGACTTTGAATGTAATTTAATTGTTGTCAGAGAACTGTTCTGTGTGACAACAGTTCTTTGGTTCTTGTGAGACTTGCTTTATTGTCAGTTTTAATTAATCAGTTTTCATAAGTGTTCCACTGTGTGCTTGGGAAGATTGTGTATTCTTTTATTATTGAGTTGAAGGATTTATGTGTCCAGAAATTTAAGCTTGTTAATTGTGCCTTAAATTGTCTATACCTTTACAAGAGTTGTTTTTTTTTTTTTTTCCTGTCTGCCTAACATTTTGTCATTAAGAGAAGTGGTTGAAATAATCCTCTGTCATGGTGATGTTGCAGATTCTCCCTGTGTTTCTGTTTTGGCTTTGTACGTATTGAAATTGTATGCATTCAAGTTTAGAGTGACTAGGTCTTCATGGTTAATTAAACACTTTATCCACTTTATATGTGGTCATCCTCTTTCTACCATTTTGTCTTGTCATCTATTTGGTCCGTTATTAATGTAGTTATCTCGCTTTCTTTTTCACTAATATTTATCTAGTGTATCTACTTTTAACCTTTTATTTTCAACCCATCCTAGATGGTATGTTTTAAGTATTCCTGCTACAGATGAATTTTAATTTCAGTCTAATCAGATATCAAATGACCTACGTCCATTACTTTTTCGTACATTTAGGTTTGTGCCTCTTACAAAGACGATGCTGGGAATATGCCTGTTGGAACTGTGTGATGTAGTAGCTCTGTGATTAATGTCATCAAAATCTTAAATTTTGATTTGTATTGCTTCTCATACATTTCTTTTTTTCTCTTTTTCCTTTTAAAGTATAACTAGTTAGTATTTCATTTTTTTACTTCATTTTGCCCTCTCATTATTTGAAATTTGTTTCTTTTTTAGTGATTCCTTTAGATTTTACTTTGCATAGTTATCTGACAAAGTCTAAAGTTTATAATCTTAACTCTCCCTTGAAACAGTTTTAGCACCACAGAATCCTCTTCTTTGTATCACTCTCTTATCTACTTAGAGTATTTTGTTGGGAACTTTAAAATATTTCCTGCAAATTAGATATTATTCTTATATAAGCATTATAGACAGTGTTTAGATTTACTCATTTAGTAATTTCTTTGCTCAATATTTTTTGGCTTCTTTGGCCTTTGTGGGGTCATTTTATTTGGTGAAACATATCCTTTAGAAGATTTTTGGTACAGGAATGTTAGAGCCCAAGTCTTGTATTTTTGTTTATCCAAGGTGTCCTTATTCTTGTTCTTGAAAGATCGTTTTGCAGGGCACAAAGTTTCAGGTTGACATTGGTTTTTTTTTTCATTACTTGATGGTTTTATTCTAATACCTTCTGAATTCCATTGGGGTTCTTGGGACCTCTGCTGTCTATTCCGTTGCCATTCTTTTCTATACAGTTGTCTTTTTCCACAGCTTTCCTTTCTCATTTTCGTATTTAGCAATTTAGCAATGCTGTTTCATTAAACTTCTTAGCAGTTTTGAAGAGCATATTCATTTATTTTTGTTGGAAATTCAGTGTCTCTATCACGTTCTGCTCGTGTTTGCTTTTGGTTTTCCGCCTCTCTTTTGCTGACTGCTCTTCTGCCTGAACTGTGAATTGAGTCCCTTGAGGGTCTTACCTGGACCCTCTTTTCTTTTTCTGCTGAGAGGCGGTATGGCATAGTGCCTCAATCTGGAGTCATATTGGGTTGGTTATCATCTAGTTATTAGCAGTGTTTTCATATGTAAAGTGGGTAAAAACAGGATAGTTGGGAGAATTCAATAAGATAATACTTGCCATGCTCTTGACCCATATCCAGTATACAGTAGGCAGTTGGTCTACATTTACTTTCATTCTCATGTGTATTTTCTTCCTGAATCATCTTTGTTTCTAAGATACCAGCTCTCATATATGTTGCTGTAGTGTCATTTGTGTTTCTCATTGTCAGTTTGTAGAGTTGGCTGTCTATGTTATTTGATTTCCTCCTCTGCCCTTAATATACGTCTGTCTTACTTCTGTGTCTTAGGAATGGCACTCCCATGCACCTAGTTGATTAAATTGAGATCTGAACACTTTGGCCCCTTTATTTCTCCCCATCTAATCATCATGGAGTTCTGCTCGCCACCTCTGCTTTGACCAGTTGAAGTGAAGGACTGTCATTTCTTGTCTGGTATACTCTAGGAGCCTCCTGACTGTATTTCCACTTCTTCCTTGAATCTATGTTTGGAAGCAGCCACAGTGAGTTTTTTAAAAATGCCAAACAAAATATTTCATCTCCCATCTTCAGTATTTTACACTGTTGTAAACACTTTCAGTGTTATAGACTAATTTTTGTACTCTTTAACATATCCTAGCGTGTCTGTCCTGCCTCATTTGGATCTTGTTTCCTATTGTACTCTGTATTTAAAATACATTGAATATCTTTTAGGTTTTGGAGTTTGACAAGCTTTTCCTTGATTTAGGGCCTTTGCACCTGCTCTGGGGAACCTTTCCTCTCATTCTTTACCTAACTCCATTCAGACTTTATCTGAAAGACCATTTTCTCAGAGAGGCTTTCTTTGATCTGCTAGTCTAAATTAAAATTTATTTTTATTCAATAAATTCTAGGTTTGATTAATAAGTGATTCAGTAATCATATGTGTATTAAAATTTGAATTTACTCATTAAGAGGAGTGATAGTTCTATGAGATCATGCTCATTTTAAGTTCAGTCATAGTATTATCATTGGAAACCACTGAACTTTTTTTTGTGCATGTATCAGATTTTCAGAGTCACATAAATTTCTGATGTGTCCGTGCTGAGCTGCTTCAGCTGTGTTCAACTCTTTGCGACCCTGTGGACCCTAACCCACCTGGCTCCTGCGTCCATGGGACTTCCCAGGCTAGAATACTGGAGTAGGTTCCCATGCCTGTCTGCAGGGCATCTTCTCACCCAGGGACTGAACCCGAGTCTGTTGCATCTCCTGCATTGGCAGGCAGGTTCTTTACCACTAGTGCCATCTTTGAAGCCCCGAGTTTCTCATGACTGTAACATTTTTTTCACGTATATTTTGCATGTACATAAAATATCAGCCCAGATTAGGGATGGGAGGATTGACACTCACTGAGGCACTCTGACGTCACTGTCTTGTGTAAAGCTGTGAAAGCAAACCACTAAGGAGGAGACTGACTCAGAGAATCCCCTGCGTGTTGTCCGAGGCCTTAGAGGTAGGGAGAGGGGAAACTTTGGTTTAGTCCAGGTATTGGAACTGTAGGAGGAGAGATTTTGCATCTCTGCCTTATTTCTTCTCTTGGCAGACTTCTAAAAAATTTCTGTAATGAGTAGAGGTTGCAGTGTTCTTTTTTTTAAAAATATAATTTTATTTATTTTAATTGGAGTTAATTACTTTACAATATTGTATTGGTTTTGCCATACATCAACATGGATCCACCACAGGTTTACATGTGTTCCCCATCCTGAACCCCCTCCCTCCTCCCTCCCGGAACCATCCCTCTGGGTCGTTTCAGTGCACCAGCCCCAAGCATCCAGTATCATGCATCGAACCTGGACTGGTGATTCGTTTCATATATGATATTATACATGTTTCAGTGCCATTCTCCCAAATCATCCCACCCTCGCCCTCTCCCACAGAGTCCAAAGGACTGCTCTATACATCTGTGTCTCTTTGGTTGCAGTGTTCTCACACATGTATCCCCTCACATAATATGTACATCAGGTTCTGGAGGGAGCATGACATTTTCAACATTTCATTACGGATCAAGCTTTTTATTCACTAACTCTTTTATTCCCCAGAGCAT
Organism: Aepyceros melampus; assembly: GCA_006408695.1. Classification (NCBI taxonomy): domain Eukaryota; kingdom Metazoa; phylum Chordata; class Mammalia; order Artiodactyla; family Bovidae; genus Aepyceros; species Aepyceros melampus. The sequence continues at coordinate 702,353 of SJXQ01008262.1, read as the reverse complement.
CCCTCTGATGTCTTTGAGTGTACAGCTGATGAACATTAAACAAAGAACAGTTAAGTGAGTTCTTTGAGAAGTGACATGGTGGAATATTGAATTATCGTTGAATATTTTTTATTAGCTAGAGAAGGAGAGAACATAGAAACTTTTAATTTCAGTAGTTGTGTCTGTCTATTTTCTGTCTGGTTGACTGGCTGTTTATTAAAAAAAAAATGTAACTAGCACAGTTGAGCCTGGATTTTATGGCTATTAGGAGAAGGCTAAGTTTTGGTGTTTTATTTTTTGAGGTAATTCTTTATAAAGAAGAGTATTAACTAGATTAATGTTCAGTTAGTATTTAGTTAAGGCAAAGATCAAGAAGGTGGAACTAAAATTTGGGGCGCGTTATTGGGTGAGTTGGATTCTTTGGGCCAAGTAGGGGCAGGGTGTCCGTGGCCAGACATAAGAGGAGACTCTGGAGGACTGTATTAAGTGCCGGTGAACTGATTTTTTTTTTTTTTTTGATTTTTCTTTCCAGAGCTTTCCCACTGCCATTTGTGGCTCGTGCCTCCTTTAATAAATATTTTGGGTTTTGGCGGGACATTTTGATTCGAATATACATTTTGGTTAGACATAAGAGGAGACTCTGGAGGACTGTATTAAGTGCCGGTGAACTGATTTTTTTTTTTTTTTTGATTTTTCTTTCCAGAGCTTTCCCACTGCCATTTGTGGCTCGTGCCTCCTTTAATAAATATTTTGGGTTTTGGCGGGACATTTTGATTCGAATATACATTTTGGTATTTTGATTTTTTTAAAGATAAAATTTAAAAGGAAGCTCATACGAGTGTTCAGACCCTTACGTTATGGATTTTACCATATTTCCTCTTACACGTGTCGCATCTGAAAAAGGAACTTTCCTTAAAAGAAGAAATCATTCTTTAGACCTGGAGAATAAATACATGTTTCTGAGACTAGAATGGCATAGTCTCAAGCAAAGGTTAGCAAATTCTTTTCTGTAGGGGACCAGCTAATAAATGTCAACTTTGTGTGCAGTATACTCTCAGCTGCAAGTGCTAAATTCTGCTGTTGTAGCAGTTGTAGCTGTAGGTAACCGGTAAACCAAAGAACAAGACTGCGTTCCAGTACAGTTTTATTTAAAAAAACAAGTAGCAACTGGATATTGGTAGGGTTGGGGAGGACATGGTTTGCAAACTGCGTGCTTAGTCGCTCAGTCTGTCTGACTCTGTGACCCCGTGGACGGCAGCCCACCAGGCTCCTCTGTCCATGGCATTCTCCAGGCAAGAATGCTGGAGTGGACTGCCATGCCCAGGGGATCTTCCCAACCCGAGGTTTGAACCCAGGCCTCTCGCATTGCAGAAGGATTCTTTACCCTCTGAGCCGCTAGAGAAGCCAGATATCTAGAGAGATATACTTTAGATCTACATGTTAGAAAGGATGGGCTTCTGCTTCCATTCTTCTCCATTATTAGCTCCATGATCTTGGACAATTGGACAACTCACTTTAAATCTCAGAAAGAGTGAATTTGTCTATTTAGAAATGAAAAAAAAATTGTAAAAAAGATGGATAGTCACATATTTTCTTGTATGGGCAATATATGTTTTCTTTATGTACTTTATTGTGTATACATGATGTAACCGCGAGCATGTATTTTTTAATAAGCAAAACAAACTGTTTAAAAATAGAGTACAAGATAAAAGAAGAAAGCTGTCAAAAATCATTATTTGAAAGAATTTTGTAAGGAGTCTGTCAGGTTCTTTGTGGAACTAGGATCAACAAATACGAGGTTTGAGAATCAATATACGCAAAGATCATTTCTTTTGAATTTTGTGTCATACAGTACCTTCTTAGACACAGAGTCATTAACCGATAATTTTTATAGTGTTTTGTTTATATATTAATTTATCGATAATTTAGCAAATTTATTGACCCCCTACTGTATGTGAAGGACTGTGTTGTTGGGTTAAGATAGTAAAAATGGTAATAAATCACATAGCTCTTGATCTCAAGGAGCTTACATGAAGGAGATGAGCGTGTACACTAAATGTTATCCTATTGTTTGGTAAATTTTTTGGAAGTGAATATGTATAAAGGGTCACCGGGAGGTCAGAATTGTTGGGGTGGAGGTGAATGCCAAAGGGCCTTCATCACGCCTGCCATGTCTGTTGGGGTTTGAAGGGTGAGTCTCTAGACAAAAGATCTGTGCGTTTGTGACCCTGGGACACCACAGCTACTTCTCTGAAACTAGAAATGGAGTAGTGAGAGCGCTGGGGGCATGTGATGCTCCAAGTTTGGCCCGGGCCCGGGAGTGTGACGTTGAGGGAGTCTGAACGTTTTTGGAGCTACAGAGTGCTTTGGGAATCTGATAAAAGACAGGGTGCTTGTCTTGGACAATCAGGCAGCATGAAGATTCAATATCTTGCATACAGTTTTGGAGGTAAGGCTCTAGAGACCACTTTATGAGCATTTCTATGTGTCTCCCTTCTGGAAAAATCAAGGGAGGCAGCGGTTACGTTAGTAGACAGATGCTTCATTGCCCTGCTTGACGGCGGCGGCAAATGCTTTTGATAAGGTAAAATAAAGTTTTTTATGACAAAAGATCTGTGCGTTTGTGACCCTGGGACACCACAGCTACTTCTCTGAAACTAGAAATGGAGTAGTGAGAGCGCTGGGGGCATGTGATGCTCCAAGTTTGGCCCGGGCCCGGGAGTGTGACGTTGAGGGAGTCTGAACGTTTTTGGAGCTACAGAGTGCTTTGGGAATCTGATAAAAGACAGGGTGCTTGTCTTGGACAATCGGCAGCATGAAGATTCAATATCTTGCATACAGTTTTGGAGGTAAGGCTCTAGAGACCACTTTATGAGCATTTCTATGTGTCTCCCTTCTGGAAAAATCAAGGGAGGCAGCGGTTACGTTAGTAGACAGATGCTTCATTGCCCTGCTTGACGGCGGCGGCAAATGCTTTTGATAAGGTAAAATAAAGTTTTTTATTTCATTTATTGAAGGACCTGGGAGTATATGAGATTGTGCTGAAACTTTTATATTTATAATTCCTTCAGACGGAATCAGACAAGATTTCTTATTGGTAGATATCCACACATCTCAGTCACCTAAATGCTGAAGAGATTGTATCACTTTCTGTAGAGTTTACTTGTCTGTAAAGTGGTACTACTCAGAGGACCCGCCTGAGAGTGTTGTGAGGCTAGAAAGAACATGTCCAAGTACAGCATTTTTAGCCCTAGGCTTATACACACAGTAAGAGCTCAATAAACGTTCAATTCAGTTCAGTTCAGTTCAGTCGCTCAGTCGTCTCCGACTCTCTGCGACCCCATGAATCGCAGCACACCAGGCCTCCCTATCCATCACCAACTCCCGGAGCTCACTCAGACTCACGTCCATCAAGTCGGTGATGCCATCCAGCCATCTCATCCTCTGTTGTCCCCTTCTCCTCCTGCCCCCAATCCCTCCCAGCATCAGAGTCTTTTCCAATGAGTCAGCTCTTCGCATGAGGTGGCCAAAGTACTGGAGCTTCAGCTTCAGCATCATTCCCTCCAAAGAAATCCCAGGGCTGATCTCCTTCAGAATGGACTGGTTGGATCTCCTTGCGGTCCAAGGGACTCTCAAGAGTCTTGCAATTGTGAAACATCTGTGACTTCACTCGTGGACATTCAGAGATGTTGTGCAGTCGTTAAGGCGTGTCTGACTCTTTGTGACCCCATGGGCTGTAGCATGCTAGGCTCCTCTGTCTTTCACTGTTTCACAGAGTTTGTTCAAATTCATGTCCATCAAGTCCGTGATGCCATCCAACCATCTCATCCTTGTCATCCCCTTCTTCTCCCGCCTTCCATCATTCCCAGCATCTGCGTCTTTTCCAGTGAGTCAATTCTTCGCATCAGGTGGCCAAATTATTGGAGCTTTAGCTTCACCATCAGTCCTTCCAGTGAATATTCAGGACTGATTTCCTTTAGGATTGACTGGTTGGATCTCCTTGCAGTCCAAGGGACTCTCAAGAGTCTTCTCCAACACCACAGTTCAAAAGCATCAATTCTTCGGCCCTCAGCATTCTTTATAGTCCAGCTCTCACATCCATGAGTGACTACTGAAAAAACCATAGCTTTGACTAGATGGACCCTTGTTGGCAAAGTGATGTCTCTGCTTTTTAATATGCTGTGTAGATTGTGATAGCTTATGGTGAATGGTGTTGGATTCGTGATCTCTGAAGAAGATTTAGCTTCAGAACTAGGGACCAGGCTTGATCACTCAAGAGCTCTTGTGTAGCAGAGTTTTATTAAAGTATGAAAAAGGGACAGAAAGGTTCTGACACAGACATCAGAAGGGGGATGGAGAATGCCCCCCTCACTTGTCTAAGCAAGGGAGTTATATATACTTTTAAAATTAGTTATTACAGTAAATCAAAAGAATGTCTCAAGGTTGTAAAAATCTTACTAGACCCACTCCCACAATTTACATTTTAAGGTAACAGAATTAGAATTTAGCAATAGAAACATTTTACCAGCTCTATTGCTATAATATACATTCTAAGGTATGAGGATTAATGAGGTTTTCAAGGAGAAACTGTCCTCAAGCAGATACATTGTTGTTATATAATCCCTAGTGAGAAGAAAAAGTGAAAGTGAAGTCGCTCAGTCGCTCACTTGTGTCCAAATCTTTTCGACCCCATGGACTATAGCCTACCATGCTCCTCCTTCCAGGCAAGAGTACATTTCCTTCTCCAGAGGACCTTCCTGACCCAGGGATCAAACCCTGGTCTCCCGCATTGCAGGCAGACGCTTTACCGTCTGAGCCACCAGGGAAACCCTATAATGCCCAGTACAGAGTTTAATTGTGTAATCATCAGTTGTGGGCTTAAAGAAAAAAGTGTTTTATGTGACTAAGACTAAGGAATATAGAGAAAAATAAACAAAAGACGTTTGTCCTTTCCTGCTCCTGGAGAGTCTCAGATCCTTCCCTCCTCCTCAGGGACCCCAGACTCATCAACCCGCCTAGACACTGACTTTCAGTTTGTCACAGCATTTCTTCCAAGGAGCAGTGTCTGTTACTTTCGTGGCTGCAGTCACCATCTGCAGTGATTTTGGAGCCCTCCAAAGTAAAGTCAGCCATTGTTTCTACTGTCTCCCTGTCTCTTTGCTGTGAAGTGATGGGACCAGCTGCCATGATCTTAGTTTTCTGAATGTTGAGTTTTAAACCAGTTTTTTTCACTCTCCTCTTTCACCTTCATCAAGAGGCTCTTTAGTTCTTTGCTTTCTGCCATAAGGGTGGTGCCATCAGCATACCTGAGGTTATTGATATTTCTCCTGGCAATCTTGATTCCAGCTTGTGCTTCATCCAGGCCAGCATTAAATAAGCAAGGTGACAATATACAGACTTGATGTACTCCTTTCCCAGTTTGGAACCAGTCCATTAATCCATGTTCGGTCTAACTGTTGCTTCTTCACCTGCATACAGATTTCTTAGGAAGCAGGTAAGGTGGTCTGGTATTCTTGTCTCATTAAGAATTTTCCAGTTTGTTATGATCCACACAGTCAAAGGCTTTAGCATAGTCAGTGAAGCAGAAGTAGGTATTTTTTGGAATTCTCTTGTTTTTTCTGTGATCCAGCGGATGTTGGCCATTTGATCTCTGGTTCCTCTGCCTTTTCTAGATCCAGCTTGAACATCTGGAAGTTCTTGGTTCAGGTGCTGTGAAGACTGGCTTGGAGAATTTTGAGCATTACTTTGCTAGTGTGTGAGATGAGTGCAATTGTGTGGTGGTTTGAATATTCTTTGGCATTGCCCTTTTGTGATTGGATTGAAAACTGACCTCATCCAGTCCTCTGGCTACTGCTTAGTTTTCCCGATTTGCTGGATATTGAGTGCAGCACTTTCACAGCATCATCTTTTAGGATTTGAACTAGCTCAGCTCAAATTCCATCCCCTCCACTAGCTTTGTTCATAGAGATGCTTCCTAAGGCCCACTTGACTTCGCATTCCAGGATGTCTGGCTCTAGGTGAGTGATCACACCATCATGATTATCTGGGTCATGAAGATCTTTCTTGTACAGTTCTGTGTATTCTTGCCACCTCTTAATATCTAATGCTTCTGTTAGGTCCATACTGTTTCTGTCCTTTATTGTCCTCATCTTTGCATGAAGTGTTCCCTTGGTATCTCTGATTTGGGCCCAAGTATTTCTGGATCTTCATGGGTCATTTCTTGGGAGTAAAATTTCCTTCACTGAAATACCTTCACGGTGCTGGCTCAGCTTCTCTCACTGCGAAGTTGCAGTACATATTTTCTGCATAAAACAGTGGCCATGGTAGAGATAACTAGTGAATATTATTATGTGCTTTCCCCCCTTCTTTTTAGAGCTTCTAATATTCAGTGGGGACATTTTCCTTGTTAAGAGACACTGACAAGGCCAGTTGGCCTAAAATTAGACCCAGCAGCTGTGTTTTGAATCAGGGCCCCACGTGTGCACTTTCGCGCTCGTTTCCTGCTGTGTTTGTCTGCTGCTTTATCTTACTTCAGGGAGCAGCTTTTTGGGTGAATTTTAACATCCATGTTTTTCTCCTGGTACAACCAGAAAGGTGTTACCACATGATCGTTTGTCGTGGTTATTCACACTTATGGAACGGCAAAACCCAGAAGAACAGCAGGTTTACTTACTTAGGTTTAGGAAACCACCCCAGAGTATAACTTTAACTCAGGCTGTGTATGGGGATTTTAGTCTTCATCCCTCTTCGTACCCCTCAATCCTTAAATTATTAACATAAAAGAGAATATGTATCCAAAATAAAACTTTGGAGCCAAAAGCAAAATACTAGGTCATTCTTATATTTATTTGCTCTCCATATCAACTTTTTTTTTTTAATTTTGAGAATAAAAACATCCGTGATTATTTGTAATTTTTTTGACCTCTAGAAAGAATTTTGGTTTTGTTTTTTCATTTTCCATTCAGGAGTCAGTGTTAACCAGTGTTCATTTTATCAGTCCCAGTTCCTTTGTATTTCTTTGCCCTACTGTTTAAAGAAACATTTGGAAAAAAAAATCCATGTACACAGTGTTATCGTGATTTGGTTTAAGTATCTGTGGTTATAAGTGCACTTCATTTCACCTAATTAAGTTATTTAGTCATTTACACATTAGCGATGTCCTGCGTATTCCACTGTTACAGGAACTTATTTTAATTATACCTGCAGTTGTGTTCTGCTCCATTATATCCATAGATCAAGCTGAATAATGGCAGTCTTAAAAGCCATATGCTAAAACTGATTATAGGTCATTAAGGCCAAATTAAGGTGACATTTCTGATGGCCACAAGCGGAAGTCTAACTAACAATTACTTTTTGCTTTTGCTTGGGGAAACTCATTCTATTTGGCTTTGATGTTGCTGGTCTCATCATTTGAATGTCTGGTGTTTGGCATGTGTTGGTAGCTGCTTTGATGATACTAACTTTTTTAAAGGGCAGAAAATATACAACGCATTTTTTTATGTATACAAAAATCTCAATTCAATGAATTTTCTGATGTCTTTCTCAAAAAATTATGCTTCTTCTTTAGCTCTCTTTCTTCCTACCTACCATTACAAGTCAGATGGGCAACCGATTCTCATAGTTTTGGGTTGGGAACATACTAGAATTCCTTTAAATTACTTTAATGAATAATAGAATAAAGCCTGAAAGTATCATATCCTTCAGAAAAATGCTTTGGCATTATCTGTTTTGATGGAAACTTTGGTTAAAAACAATAACAATCTGGTTTTTAAGGTATCAATATTAATTCTTGACTTGTTTAGCCTAAAATCATTTATTAAGAAAAAAGGACATCGTTTATTTCAGGCTTATCCATACACATTTTGTAACCTAAGAATGGGTGACTCTAATGTTAATTTTTTTCCATGAGAAATGCTTAGCTTTGTATGGGAATAAATAATTTTGGGTTACTTTGTTCAAATAGAATATAACTAAAGTAGTTTATTTTTAATGATCATTACTTGATTACCTCTCACTTTTATAATCTGTGATTGAAATTAGTAAGGTTTAAATAGGAAAACTACACTCAAAAGATTCCAGCTTAGACCTTGGATTTTTGCTGGATTAATGAAGATTTTCCTATGTATTCAGATCTGGAAGATATTGGGTAGTTACACAAATAGAGGATATGGATCCTCTGTGTTTTTGCTGGAAAATTGTTTCAACCAGCTCATGTACTTTAAAAAAACATTCCCACTTAAAACTGATAGTTCAGGGAATTCCCTGGTGGTCCAGAGGGTAGATCTCCAACCTTCCACTGCAAGGAGCATGGGTTCAGTCCCTGGTCCAGGAACTGAAATCCTGCAAGCCACACAGTATGGCCAAAAAAATAAAATAAAAAATTGTGATAGTTTAGTTTGGACATACCAGTGTAGGGAATTGGCAGTTTACCTTACATGCAAAAAGGGGGGAAAATAGGAATATACGTATATATTGCCATGAAAATGGTGAAAAACTGTTAGTTATTCAGTCATGTCCGACTCTTTGTGACTCCCTGAACTGTAGTCCCGAAGGCTCTTGTGTCCGTGGAATTCTCCAGGCATGAGTACTGTACCTGCATTTAAAAAATAAACACGAGGAACAAACTGATTGCCTGAGGATGACTGAGGAGGAAATAAAGAACAATATGGCAGGGATGTATTAACTTCTGTATGAATTTGATTCTTAAACCATGTACATATATTTTCTCTATTTAATAGAGATTTTTTTAAAACACTAAACAAAAAGTTTGATGACAGTGACAGACATTTTAAGGATTATATTGGATTGTTTTGTTAATTCTAATCATAAAATATTAGTTTGGTGTTTTCTCGTGTTGGTTTTGGGGCAAATTAAACATTGGATATTCTTAAACATAGATTTGTGTTTACTCTAAAACATAGGTGTTTTTTTTTTTTTCTAAACTGTGGCAGTATTAAAAATCAGACCCAACATAGACCTTACAGGGGACTTCCCTAGTAGTCCAGTGGCTAAGACTCTGTGCTTTCAATGCGGGGGACCTGGGTTCAATCCCTGGTGAGGGAACTAGATCCTGCATGTTGTAACTAAGACCCAGCGCAGCCAGAAGGGGAAAAAAAAAGACAGACTTTATAGAGGAAAACTGTTGGACTTAAACAGGAATTTGATGGGTTGCAAACTTGCCCCTGCACACGGAAGGCCGGGAGAGATGGAAGAAAGATGCAGGTTGCTCCAGGTTGGTAGGTGGCAGGTGTAATTAGCAGGGGAACTTACACAGGAAGCTTTTCTTGGCCAGATGCAAGATGAGCACATTTCTATACTTGCTCACCAGAATCTTAATAGTTTATGTAGAGTCCTTAATGGGGTTCAGTCCAAACAGCTCGTGGTCAGCTCATGGTCACATCCTCTCCATGACCTCTGCTGCTGACAGAATTGTGTGTTTACCTAACACACGGCTCCAGTGGTCCTGGGATGTGGAAGAGGCATTATTAGGGGTTGAGTGTGACGCAGACAGACACTCCTGCGTGATGACCAACTTGTTTCTGGATTTGAGGACCATGAGAACTTCCGTAAAGTGGAAATTGGAGCAATAAGTGGCATGGACAAGCTATATTTTAAGTTACTTTAAAAATACTTTACTCACACTAGAATTATTATGACCTGTCAAAATGTGACTAAGATGTCAACAGAATTCTTGAAATTTTTCAGATTGGTAGGTGCTAATGTACTTGAATTAACGTGATGAAATGTGATGATTTAGTAACTTTATTTTAATGAACAATGTGATTGATTTTAACCTTTAAGAAAAGAAAGGTAATATGGGCATGTGTATTTACTTTACTGTTGGGAAAGTTCTTTAAATTCTTAATACAATAGGCCTTAAAACATCAAACCTTCATTTGGACAGTTTTCATTTCATAGCTGAGGACCTAACTGTGGTTAATTTAATATCTTATTCATTTGCATTATTAATACAATGCTGGGAAATTATGCTGCATTCTTTTTACTGTGCTGTTTTTGCTGATTGATCTTGTCTCTGAAAATGTAACAAGACACTAAAGCCACTATCACAGTTCTTAAACACTATTATTCTTGAATGAGGATGTGAAATACAGGGCAAATTGCAGGAAAAAAATGCTGTTCTGGAAAATTACTCAATCCTTTTAAAGTCAGAGAGATTAAACAATTCGGAATTTGAAAAAAAAATCACACTGAAAGATAAAGGTATATAAGCTCACTTAACTATTAATGATACAAATTAATCTGCAGAGAATTAAAAGCAGCTTTGTTGATGGTAGAAGACACATGTAGTTAATAAGGACATTACATCTCATTTGGGGTTAGGTTGGCCTCTCATTTATTAATATCTGTTTAAACTACAAATAGAAAGAACTCCATTTTTACCAGACTTCTTGTCACAAGACCCAGTCTCTAAAGAGAAATATCGTTGATGGAAAACCAGAAAGACTAAATAGATGTATTTGGTCTCACAGGCAGTCCATTAATTTGCCCAAATTAAATATTATCTTTAAATATTGAAAGGTTAAATGTACACTGATAATGGATTTAGACAGCTATTAAGCTGTAATTGCCTTCTAATGTAGTTACTAAAAGACATTTGATATAACATATTGAGAAGGAAGAATTAGGGACTTTTCTGTATCTCAGTTTTAACTGAGTTTTATAGCTTTCATTCTGGCTGTTGTCGGAATTGGATAACAACAATTTTTTTTTTTTTACTGAGAATGCATACAATATACATAAAATGTTCAGTGGGCAAGTTGTTCGAGGAGCTGCGTTTTGTTCGGTGTTCTCATCCTCTTTTGCAAATCTGCACCATCGATACTGTCAAATCAACTCTCCACCCCCAATGTCTTTCTATTAGATAAAAGACAAATTTCTGAAAATGTTACCAGTGTATGATTTTTACATAAGTTGAATGGCTCTGTTTCGTGCACTGGATATATGGGTACACTAGTGACCAAATTATTTGAGAATTTCTCAGTCTGCTGGAGATTTCCAGCTGGCTCAGATAGTCAAACTGATGACTTTCCCTGGCTTGTAGGCAGCTTTCTTTGTAATGTTTGCATGTTTGATTTAAGGGATGATGTTTTCCCGTTTTTACAGGTTGTGTTAGTTGAGTTTCCAAGTTTTAACAAATTATGGTTAGCCCCAGAACACAAGCTGATTGATTTAGTCTGTCACTTGCCTCTAAAGTTCAGGGAAGGGACAAGATATTGTTTGGGAAAGAAACATAAAGGCGACCTAGTGCTTCAAAACATCTTTTTCCTTGTGAAGGATCTGAACGTAGTCAAAGTACAAGTATGCGTCGGGAAAAAAATCACCTTCAATTAAGATATCAAGCCAAAGTAGTTTTGAATTGAACAAAGAAAGGGAAAAAAACACCCTGCTGTTGATCCCTGTCACTCATCAGATTTTTGTATTAACAGGCAGCCTCTGCTAGTTTTTTGGCTAATCTCAACGATCTGGTTTTCTTTTACTTTTTTTAGAATTCACTTTGGTTTCAGAAACCATTATTGAGTAGTAAATGTGTGTGAAAGTCTGCTCTGGGAAAGATGTTCAGCTTTCAGTGGTGCCAGGGTCCCTGCCTGGCGCCCCCTGGAGGTGTGCGTGCAGTGCTGACGTGGCCACCCTGCCTGGCGCCCTCCAAGCAGAATGTGATAACTGTGCTTGTCACTGAGCTTCTAGGGTACTTTCACAAGTACATTTTCATCCTTTTAGATCCTCAAGAGTAGCTTATTTCAGTTTTAAGTAAGTAAAGTCACTCAGTCGTGTCCGACTCTGTGACCCCATGGACTGCAGCCCACCAGGCTCCTCTGTCCATGGGATTCTCCAAGCAAGAATACTGGAGTGGGTTGCCATTTCCTTCTCCAGGGGATCTTCCCGACCCAGGGATCGAACCCGGGTCTCCCGCATTGGAGGCAGACGCTTTAACCTCTGAGCCACCAGGGAAGTTCTATTTCAGTTTTACAAACAAAAACTCATGTTCGAGTGGTCTTATAACTTGCCTAACTTAAAGCAGATACACATGAATTAATATCAGGCAGAATATAAAAAGTATGATGAGAGTTTCAAATGCCATAGGATCCCAGAGGGAGACACTGCTACTTTCATTGACTATGGCCAAGGTAGAATTTGTAGGGAAGTCACAGTCAATGTATACCCTTTTTTTATAAAAGCAGCAATATATCCTGTAACATGTTCCCTGCTCACTTAAATAAATGTTCTGTTTTCTCCCTTTAACTGTAATCCACATTAACATTAAGAGAATAGAAAATCACATTTCTAAATTTTACTGAGGTAGTTAAGTAGAGAAGGTAATTGCATTGCGAGAGTCTAATATATAACGTTTGTAATCCTTTAAAATGGGATTAGGACTCTGTCTTCTCAGTATACCGTGGTGGCTTTAGGCTTCACTCATTTAAAAGTGTTCTAGAAAATCTTTTTTAAAATTCTGAGCCACTTTATGTTTTTCTTTAGATAATTTTAGAACTATTTACCAGCTAATCATGATTTTCTTTTAAATATGGATTTCCAAATATTTGTTTAATAATGCGATTTTAATATACTTTGGTATGACTTTCCATCTTTTCTTCCCTCTTTCCTTCTTTCTTTTCCTCCTTCCCCTCTTCTCCCTCCCTCCCTCCCTTCCTTTCTGCCTTCTTTTCTCTTCCAAATATATATCATCTCTCAACCCACTCCAGCATTCTTGCCTGGGAAATCCCACGGACAGAGGAGCCAGGCCGGCTACAGTCTATGAGGTCACAAAGAGTTGAACACGTCTGAGCCATGAACAACAGCAGCTAACTCTTTTGTCTAGATTTCTCTTTAAAGTTAAATGGAAAAAGTGGGTTCTGTTGGTTGGGCTTGATATTGTCTAATGTTACAACATCCTTGGGCTCTGTGAGGCTGATTCTAAGACACAGCTTTTAAGTCTTTTCACGTCATCTACATATGCTGAGAATAGCTATTAGCTTCCCCACCCTGAAAGCCTCGAGTATGATAATATACATATACACACTCTTGCTATTTACTGATCCACTATGCACACAGTAGCCTGAAGAGCTTCGTAAACTTTTCCATCCAAACTAAAGACAAGAGTAAATACATAAACACGAGGAGCTTGGGGGCTTGGCTGAAAGTCGCCACCCAGAGCTTGAAATTTATTTGCATGCTGGTAAAAAAAAAAAGGAGCCACGAGTTGAAGCTCAGGAAGACACCTGATATTTGATGCTTATCCCATCTCACTGTGTATTCCAGGGCACCCTTTCTGTTTACCCGGATGGAAAAGCAGAGTTTTAAACCAATGCTCTTGGGTATTTGAAGTTTTTTTTTTTTTTTAATAAAGAAGTCACACTTGTTTTTCATTTTATGTCATTCTGCCTTCTCTTCTATTAAATACTATGAGTCTTAATCTTAAGGCTTTAATAGAAGCAAACATTGTTGCCTGAATGAAGTTCAGACATTAAAACCAGCAAAAGAGGACATTGCTGCACGTGATGTTATTTTCTTCAGAATTATTGATATAAACTATTCATTTGTTGATGGCAGATGGGGAATTTTGCTGATGTCTGAGTTCCTCTTGTAAAAATGATCCATATGTTTTCGTATGAAAATGTTTTATTGGCTTACTAAATAGTGGACATTGTTCAGGTAGGGGGGAAAGATATGTACGTGTGTTTAAACACACATACTCACCCAGATCTATGTCTGAATCGGGATTTGGCACCTGTGGGATTTTTCTCTGGGTGGTTCGTGTGCTTAGCGTGACATCCGTGAGGAGAACACCCTGGAAGGTTGGTGAGCTACTTTACCGTAATTGCTTCTCTTGCTGTGCCGTTCATTTCTGATTTAAATATCTAATGACTCTCATCAAACAACATTTAAACTTTCTGTGAGATTCTGTGAGATCCTGTGTGTGTTCCTTTAGATCATAGTATGAGGAACAATGGCTGGAATGAGCTTCAGTGAGAGGCTGTGTCTCCGACGGGGCCTCTGCAGCTGTTGGCGATGGCGGTCGCTCCCTCAACCGCCGGCTGCCATCCCGTTGGTGGCATTTTGCCCGTTAAGCGATATATAAAAACAGTGCTCCTGGTGCAGTACGTTTCATCTCTGCATCATTTTTGGGTTCAGCCTTGGCACGTTCTGGGGCCCGTACTTTCCCCTTCTTGGTAATTTTACAGAAGGAAAAACTGAAAACCTGACTTGAGGTGGTAGCGGCCAGGTGAATGAAGTTTCTCAAGAAATGCCTCTTTGGCGTCTGAAACATTGGTCATCAGCCAGTAATTAATTTATTTTAAAGGGAATTCATCCTGAGGCTGACAAAACAGTGGAGTAGCTAATTGGTGGAAGGTCCTTGCCATGTCCAAAGTGTCAAGATTAAACCTAAATTATTTATAAGGTATTAGTGACTTTATTTTTTTTAAATTTTCTAATTGGAGGATAACTGCTTTACAATGTTGTGTTGGTTTCCTTTGTACAACAACGTGAATTTGTCATAATTATATATATATATATATCTTCCCTCTTGAGCCTCCCTCTCCCCCCGCCCAGGTTGTCACAGAGCATCAGGCTGAGCTCCCTGTCCTGGGCAGCAGCTTCCCATGGGCTATCTAGTCTCCACGTGGCAGGATATATATATATATATATATCTCAATTTGCCCTGCCCTCTCCTTCCCCCACTGTGGCCGCAAGTCCGTTCTCTACGTCTGCCTCTCTATTCCTTCCCTGCAAGTAGGTTCATCAGTACCATCTTTCTAGATTCCATGTATATGCGTTAATATACTATATTTGTTTTTCTCTTTCTGACTTATTTCACTCTGTATAACATGCTCTAGATTCATCCACCTCTAGTGACTTTAATTTTATTGATAAGCAACAATCAATGTGTCTTCCCTGTTGGCTCAGAGGTTAAAGCATCTGCCTCCAATGCAGGAGACCCGGGTTCTATCCCTGGGTCGGGAAGATCCCCTGGAGAAGGAAATGGCAATCCACTCCAATATTCTTGCCTGGAGAATCCCATGGACAGAGAAGCCTAGTACATTACAGTCCACGGGTGGCAAAGAGTCGGACACCACTGAGCGACTTCATCTTCACCTTCAACGATCAATGTAACAAATCCAATTGAGTTGAATTGTAACCATTGTTTCTGTGTGAACTAGTATGGGGC
This sequence comes from Aepyceros melampus, assembly GCA_006408695.1. NCBI lineage: Eukaryota > Metazoa > Chordata > Mammalia > Artiodactyla > Bovidae > Aepyceros > Aepyceros melampus. Next base: position 687,187 of record SJXQ01008262.1, on the reverse strand, counting down.
TCTTTGCTAATTTCTGAAAGGAATCAAAAAGATGGACCCGGAATAGTTCCTGACCTTACAAAGCTTTGTAAGGATGCATGGAGACATAGATACAAACAAATAAGGATGCTAGATCCAATGGAATTAAGATATTTGAAAGAGCTAAGCCGAGGAGTCTTTGCACGTGCAAAGCCATCAGCAAATGATTGTTGAAGTCAAGTGTGTGAAAGAATTACCTTTGAATTTCAGATATTTCTGTGTCACCATGAACTTCCTGAGTGGCTGACTGAACATGGTGATTGCCATCTGATGTTGTTTAGTCTAATGCTCGGGGACTAATTTAGCATAGAAAATATACAATTTTTCCTGTTTTACCAGAAAAAGTAGAAGCCAGAAGTTGTGTTATTTTTTTCTTTGTGCTTTTTCTTTTGAATCTGATTTCCCTCATCTTATTTTTTCCCCCGGGCTTCTGAAGAGGAAGATATATTCTGAGGTTTATTTTCTTTTATTCTGGCCGTGCTGGGTCTTTGTTGCTGTGTGTGGGCTTTCTCTAGTTGTGGCGGGCCCCAGAGCATGTGGAATCTTCCTGGACGGGGGATCGAACCCGTGTCCCCTGAATTGGCAGGCAGAGTCTTAACCAGTGGACCACCAGGGAAGTCCTCTTGAGGTGTATTTTAAATAAGTTGAGGAAAGTAACTTGGCAAGTGTGACGAGCTTGATTAATCTGTGTGCAGAGGAGACGAAGACACTTCAGCGGTGGAAAGTCGCAAAGAGCAGGAAAGGAGCCCTGGGAGTTGTTGGTGGCCTGGGACACAGCTGTGACTGTGCTCCCCGCAGTTCAGAGGGGACGGTAGAGGTGGGGAGGCTGTGTTCCGGAGTTAGACCCTAGAGTCCTGGCTTTGTCATTCGCCCTCTCTGTGACCTTCGAAAATTAAACTACCTCCCCAAGTCTCAGTTTGCTCATCTGTAAAATGGCAAGAGTTAACAAGGTCTCCATGGATTCATGAGGACCAAGTAAGCTAACCCACATAGAAACTGTCTGGAGTGCCACTATTTTTAAAAAACCACAAAACACTAACATTATTAGCTATTTGCCCCATCATGAGGGTGGGGAGGGGAAGAATGTTTTCAAGGCATTTGAAAGAGTCATGTATAAAGAGCATGGTTTTGGCGTTAGAGTTTGGGTCACATGAAGGCGAGGAGAAAATGGACATTTCGCTCAAAACTGAGCTGCTCTGAACATGAAATAGAGAGGTTTGGGGGCTGCCCGTGGTGACTGTGGTTCAGGTGTTTTAGAAAGTTGGGCATAATGGATACCCTATTCAATCCTTTTTTTTTTTAATTTTATTGGAATCAAAGAAAATGGATACATAAAGATTTAAGAGGAGGGGGACATTCTTTTCTCCACAACTGGTCATGAGCCCAGTGTAGTTGGCAGTAAAATGGATTGTTTGGAATGTGTCCCTAAAATCCTGTAATTTAATTTTCATTATTTATATAACACAGTCGGTATACGTGGCACTTTACTGCACACACACAAGGCCAAATTTCTGGCCTGTGTAATTTCACCAGAGAAAATGCTGTAATGGAAATGTTGGTACCTGCTCAATTAACTGCAGGTTGGTAGCCCCCCATCACTGATATACATGGTCCTAATCAACAGGGGGATGAGCTACTGTTGGGGGTGAAATAGGGGGTCAGAAACTGGATTAAATAGTTCTGGAATGACAAAGAAGCCCATGTTTGGCTTTGTATAAAATCAGGGACTTTGAGAAATCCAGATAAACAAGTTTTTGAGTATTGAAGTTAGAGAAAAGAGCAACCAAGCTGAGTGCTACTGTGTAAAAGAAAACTGTTAAAATATTAAAATAGTTTTTTCTCCTGTAGCACTCAGCTTATTTTGTTTTGTACACTACTAGAAAAGAGTAATTGTCTGGACGTGTCTAAGAGAGATAGAGTAAGTTTACTAGAAAACTCTAGACATCTAACTTGGAGAATCTGTGGATCTCAGCACATATTTCAGGTTAAAAGTTGTGATTATCAGTGGCCCTCCAGTGAATGATATTAACTTCCGGACACCAGGATTTGTTTTCACAGTGACTGGATTGGCCATGTTCAAAAAGCACATGATTTATTGGACTTGATTATTTCCTGATTATAGTTCTTAGTTTTCAAGAGAGTCATCTGGGCCAGAAATAAGCTAATAATGTATTGAATGGGGCAGAAAAACAATCGGTTAGTTAGTTTTAGTTTGAATTAAGAAGATATTCCTGAGATTAGCAAGAGGAGTCAGAATTGAGGACACTGTAAGCACTGAGGGTCAGAATATATTCAGCATATGCAAGCTTGCCACTAGGAACCAGAAAGAATAAGTTACTCTAACTCCTTTCTTGTGCAGGGTCCCTGTGCGACGACAGAATCTGATTATTGTACAAATCATTTCAGTTTGTGATGACGGCTTGGAGATGACTGCCTAAACAAAAATCCCCACCTAAAGTGAGGGGATCCCCCCTCCCATGAAGGATTCTCTTTGAGAACTGTCAGAAGACAAAGCAATACATTCACGTAGTCATCATTCAGATAAACTAAATACAATATACCCAGCAAATCGGTTCACATATTTGCTGTTTTAAGGAATTGGGATTCAAATCTTATTCTCTATTTTACACACTCAGGTTTTTAAGCATCACTTAGATTTGTTCAGATGACTGAGCTGAGTCAGAGGTTCATCTGAACACACAGCAGAGCCCTAGGTCTTTGCAGTGGGGTGGGATGGGCGGGGGACAAGGCCTGGTGAGGTCACACCCCCTCATTCACCCGGTGAATAGAGAAGATGAGCACTGTGACCTTCGATGGGAATTTAAATTCTGGTTTAAATTGATAAAACAGAGTTGTTATTTCATGTCCTCATCCTTGTTTTTTTACATCACAAATGGTGGTTTGTTTTCCAGAGAGGTCTGGGCCTAGAGCAGCGGTCACAAAACCTAGGGTTTTATAGCATTGTTTTTCAGCCTCTTTTGGCTGAGTTGAATTTGCCTGGGCAGAAGTTTTCTCCCAACAGAGTACATCCCAGAGATGGCCTAGGAAATATTAAATATCTTAGAAAATTTAGATGGAGACAAAGCTTTGTTGGGGAAGTTTGCACCTGTTTTTTTTTTTTTTTTTAATTCCTTTCTTAGGAGCAATTCTAATCCTTAAATTCTTTACGCAGTGGGTATAAATAGACACCTGTGGCGGCTGTGGATGACTAGCTATGTAGCTGTATATCAGCTAGATCCACAGGGTGTCAGAACAACTAAAAATTTTAATAAATTTTGTTAAACAACTGGTCAGGTCAGTTCTAACCCATCAGGATGTTTTATTGTAAATACAAGCATGGATGTTGGTTTGACAGAGATTGTTTGCATGAGATAATACGATTTCGAAATGCATAGCCTTTTAGGAATCTTGTCATAGAATTTTATTTTATACCTTCATATTTTAAAAAGATAACACTGATCACATTGAATAGGAAAAGTGCAATTAAAGTGAAATGCATTTCTTTAGTCAGTAGTCCAACCTGCCTTGCTTCAGCAGGGAAGGTGTTTGAAGTTTCAGAACTGTAGAAGTGGATTTGTAGTAGAGCCTCTGTCTGTTTCAAAGAACGGCCGACTGCACAGCTGTTGGGAATCTGCCTGGAATGGCATGGAACTTTGGAGAATGTTTCTACTCAGAAGCTGGAACACGATCCTCCTGCAGCCCACACAATGTAGGCTCTGTGCTTTCCTTTCTCCAGTTCTTTCTTTTTCTCTGTTTTCCCCCTCTTCTCTTACTCTGATTGATGGAAACACGTGCTGGGAGCTTTCCCTGACATTCTTTCCAAACACTGTGAGTGTGAGATGGTATGGTGGTGCTGTGTCTATTTTTGAAAGTAAGGCTGTTAATGTAAAGCCCGTGTTGATCTATTGGGATGAATTATAATGGTGATATTATTGCAGCCTTCAAAGCTGAACATTATTATTTTTCTCACTCACTTTGGGTTGCTGATACTTGATCATAAGAACATGATGTACATCTGGTTAATTTGGGGGGCTTATTTGTGGAATCCCAAAAGCTAGACTTTGATTCTTCTTTGTATCTTGTTCAAGACCCCCTCCTATTATTAAAAAGAATAAATAAATGTTATCCATCACAGACTCACTTGGCTGCTGCTTGGGTCCTTATCACTCTCATTATTAATGCTTATGGTGAAGATATTTTTGTTGATTTATCATTAATTTTGCAAATACAATGAAAATAGCATTGTCTGTTGGAGTGGCTCATCATGACCCTTTTAAAACTTATTTTTTTAATGTTTGTTTTTATTTATTTATTACAGCTGCACTGGGTCTTAGTCACGGTATGTGGGATTGAGTTCCCGGGCCAGGGATTGAACCTAGGCCCCTGCACTGGGAGTATGAATCCTGGCCACTGGACCACCAGGGGAGCCCCTCTTTTTTTTAAACTTTTAAACATTCAACTCAGTTATTCTTGTTTTGACATCTATATATGAAAAGTTAAATATCTTTTCATATAGGGGGTCATGTTGGAATTCAGAAGCCAAGAGAAATTGATAGTCAGCCATGTGCCCTCCTGAATGGAAATCCTAAGTTATGAAAAAATTAACCAGTGGATGAAATTCTTTTTGAAGTCTGTTTTGCAATCACATAGGTTCCTTAGAGGCAGGGCCCATGTCTCCCATAATCATACTATATTCCTTATTTCTGGTAGATTATCTGGCTAGAGAAGTTATTTAATTATTATTTGCTAAATGGCTGAAAGAAAAAGTGAATGGTACAATCCAGCACTGAATTTAACAGCAAAGGTTCATTTTCCTCAGCACCTGTTGCTTGATTGGAAGACAAAACTGTTCAGTCATACATGATTTAGAAACATATATGTATATGTATGGGCTTCCCTGGTGGCTCAAATGGTGAAGAATCTGCCTGCAGTGCAGGAGACCTGGGTTTGATCTTTGGGTCAGAAAGATCCCTGGAGAGGGAATGGCAACCTACTCCAGTATTCTTGCCTGGAGAATCCCATGGACAGAGGATCCTAGCAGGCTATAGTCTGTGGGTCACAGAGTCGGACGTGACTAAGCGACTAACGCACATATGTATATGTGTTTGTGTTTATATATATATATGTTTATATATATCTCAGTATATATATATGGAGAAGGCAATGGCACCCCACTCCAGCACTCTTGCCTGGAAAATCCCATGGACGGAGGAGCCTGGTAGGCTGCAGTCCATGCGGTCCTGAAGAGTCGGACATGACTGAGTGACTTCACTTTCACTTTTCACTTTCATGCATTGGGGAAGGAAATGGCAACCCACTCCAGCGTTCTTGCCTGGAGAATCCCAGGGACGGGGGAGCCTGGTGGGCTGCCATCTATGGGGTCACACAGAGTCAAACACGACTGATATGACTTAGCAGCAGCAGTATATATATGTGTGGTCCAGTATGGAGGAGAATTGTATGGATACACACACAATAATTGTTACTGGGTGCCTCAAGCACAGCTGCATGCACATCCCATGTTGAAATTTGCATAATCTTCACAACCATTTTGCAAGGTCATAGCTATTCTCGTCCCCATGCAGATGTGGAAACCGAGGCACACAGGCTTAGTCAGTTTTCCAGGGTCCTGGACTTTTAATTGGCTCAGCCCAGAATTAAAGGTGGACAATTTGATTCCTGAATTCCTGCTCAAAATCATGGCACTCTGATCTCTGCCAGCGTTTCACATACAGACTTCAGTATAACACGAGTCTGTGCGTGATTTCTCTGAACTGTTGTGGATGTTCTCTAGAAGTATGCTGAGGTTTAAATATTATCCCCAACTCTTCTGTCAGCTGAGTGCTGATCTCATTTTTTTTTTTTTAGTTTACTTAAAAAGTCCTGTCTTTTGAACTAAAAGGTGTGTATGTTGATTTTTCTAAATTATGGACACCAGGGCAACAGGTGATTAATTTCTGCCTTATAAAGTTTCAGCGACTGCCTTTAGGAATTTACTTAAAAGCATTGACTTTGAGTACAGCAGACTCACAACATTTGGTCCTCATTTGTGGTAAAAATGTGTAATTATGATCTGACCCAAAGAAACTTAAAGCAGGGCCTGGGAGATAAATAGATAATTTATAGAAGTAGGAATGTAAAAAGAACCCGTCTGCTGATACAAGAGACATAAGATTTGTGAGTTTGATCCCTGGGTCGGAAAGAGCCTCTGGAAGAGGGCATGGCAACCCACTCCAATATTCTTGCCTGGAGAACCCCATGAGCAGAGGAGCCTGGTGGGCTATAGTCCATGGGGTTGCAAAGAATCAGACACAACTGAAGCGTCTTAGCATGCACACGAAAATGTAAAAAGGTCTTCCAAAGAGACAATGTGGAATCTTGGAATTTTGCTCTTGTAAGGGATGTAGAAATGATACAATCTAAACCTCACCCTGGTGAGACAGGCAAAATCCTTTGGCTCTGGGGTGTCAGTTTTAGGATGAGTTACTTAAGCCTTCTGTGGCTCAGTTTCCTTTCCTCGAAAATGGAGTGATGATACTACTACTCAGCTCCTTAGTTATGTTGTAAGGATTAAACGAGGCAGTAAACATGTACGGAGTACTTAAAACAGTTCTCGCATGCAGGTAGTGCTTAATAAATATTATCACTGAAGTTATTATTTTACAATTGAGGAAACTGAATCCCAGATAAATTAGATTACTTACCCAAGGTTATCCCAGCTAGCTAAGGACAGAGCCTGGACTGGAATATTGACACATGAACTCAGAGCTCTTAGTATTGTCCATAGACTTGTTGGGAAGCAGACGTCCACTTAACAATACATAATTTCTGCATCTACCCAGGATCCTGTCTATGTGATGAACTCTTTTTTGCTGGCCTTCATTTTTTCTTCTGGGAAATACATATTAAGCTTTTTTTTTTTTTTTTTTTAAATGCCAGTATTATGGGAAGGGGAAAAAAAGAACTTACCATACTTTTTCAGACATAATCCAAATTTCAAATGTATCAATTTTGCCGAATGCATGGCAACATACATATCTGGTTTTCAGTTCATGAAAGGTATTTTGGGAATTACTGGCTCCTGCACGCTTGAGCGTTTCCGTCTTTCAGCTATAGAAATCCACTATGTATCCTCTTCATTTTGTGTTTGTGCTTCTATTCAAAGCAAGAATAAAAGCAGTTAGTTTCTGGGTTGTAATATTCTTAGTGAGCGGTGGCTTTCTAAAACAGTAACACCTTGACTGAAATGAAAACTCTGCCGTATCATAAAAGATATTCTAATTACTGCATCTAGTTAAAAGGAGAATAAATCACTGAGAGATTATTTTAAGTGCCTTAAATATAATAAAGAAGAATAATGAACGTTGAACAGCTTGACAAGTTTGATGAATTCAAACTATGGCTGATTTCTGCTGCTTTCTAATGGAAAAGGAGAACATTTTACTCTCATGGTATATTGTCAAAGGTAATTTTTGTTGGGAAAGATAAGGGGAAACCTCATCTTTGTAAAGCACTTACGTACTAGGCATTAGCCAAGGCAGTCCATTATCTCGTTTAATCCTTCCTGACCTTATAGATAACATTATGCCCATTTTACATCTCAGAAAAACGAGGATCAGAGAATTTAAGTAACTTACCTCAAGGTACCAGCTGCTAAGTGGGATCTGGTTGTGCTAACCTTGTTGGATCTGTCATCAGAGCCCACGCCTTTTTCCTGTATTACCTTATCTCCACTGTCACAGAGATGCTTGTATCTTCCCTTTGATATAGAATGAGGATGTCCAAAAGAGTTTAATTTCTTTTCTTCATTTAAAAAAATCTTTTGGCTACACTGCACAGCATGTTGGATCTTACTTCCCTGAACCCTGACCCTCTGCATTAGCAAGAGTCTTAACCACTGTACCACAAGAGAAGTTCCCAGGAGAGTTTTATTTCTTTGAGCCTCTGTAAAATGGGACCCATCAGGTCATTGTGGACATTCAAGGAAACACATTTAAACCTCTTGACATAGTGCTTAACTTAGCACACCACAAGTGGAGAGTGCCAGGAGATGTTAAGTATTACCAACTGATACCTGATGTGTTCCCAGAGTTAAGAGTTTTAGGTTTTGTTTAATTAATTAAATCTTCAATTGTGTCTGTAAATTCAAAAGTGTGTCTATTGAGTTTCTCGAAATGAAGATGGTGATAGAGCTGAATAAAAAATAATATGGATTTTCTGTTGGATTTGCCTTCGTGAATGTATAAGCATTTATTTAGTTAGTGTGGACTCAGTAGCAATGCTCTCATGATAAATGTGCACATGTTCATGTGTGTATGTGTGTGCGCTGGTTATTGCTGTGTGTGCAGGAGGGTAAAAATATCAGTGAGTAGGAATTTAAATCAGAAGCAAATACTTTTTTATTTTTGCATTGTTTTCTCTTTGAAGAATGTTATTGCTGGTAAAGTATTTTGCAAACATTTTTATCCAGAAATAAATATGAAACATTTTTAGTGGTTACACTTTTTTGTATTTCTTTTACAGTACATTTTGGATGCTAGTTTGTAGATTTTTTCCCCTTAAATCTGCAAACGAAGCAGAAGGCATTCTAAATACATAAAATATAGAGAATCTATTAGTGCAGTTGCCTACCATTATGAAAATGATATGTGTTTTAAATAATAGTCAAGCCAATTAACTTTTAAGAGTCCATGCAGATATTTGACTCTATTCATAGCTTTCCATTGAAGACATTTATGGAAATTATACTCATGAAACTCATAGAAATAAACTCTTCTTTGCAACCATTTTCACAGATGTGAAAATGTTTGATATTTCTTCCTTAAATATCTTTTCATATTAAAGAATAATATAAAATCCTCTATTTCTGTGTTCTTTCTTTTAATCCTAATTTTCATTCATTCACATTTATAGGGATGTACCAATGCTAGACTTCCTGATTCTTTTCTCATGTTCAAATAGAAAATCTTACAGAATCTTATACTTCCAACACATCCATTCAGGTGTATTCAGACTTTTTTGTTGGTCTTGTGGGAGCGAATATAAATCTAGATTATGGCTGTCTCAGCTTTTTTAGTCAAGCATAGGTGGAAAAGTGTGTGAGTGTTATTACTTAATGGTTCTTCTCATAATGTTAAACAATGTCATCCTCCCTCTTTGTCTGATGTGTTGAATCAGCTGAAGAGATAAATAATAGCAAAAGGGATGAATGTGTCTCCATAATCAGCAATGAATATCTTATGATCCATCTTGATCCAATAAGCAGATGAATTATTCCACAATTGCATTATTTAAAAAGAAAACAAACACTGTTAGGTTTTCAATAGAGGTGCTGGTAGATAAGCTTATCTTTCTTATTTTTCTGTAAATTCTATATAAGTTAATCAAAAAAACATACTTTTATAGCTGATTTGATTGAGAAATATGCTTAGAACATGTATATAGAATCATTTAAAGGATAGGTTTAGTAATGGGCCAAAATCTAATGTGGTAGCATTAAAATTATTTTTATTAAGAAAAGAATTTAATGTTGTTAAGACTATTCAATTCTGATACAGAATAAGAAATTCTAATCCTATAGTATATACTTATCTGTGTTATGTATGTTTTAAAATATTTGTGATGCTTATCACATCAAAATGATTATGCTTTCATAATTTATAGTGATTTTGATTGAATTAGCTGAACTGAGATAACATATAAATAGCATAAAAGGGAATTCTTCTAAAATTGTGAAATTTTCAATGTAGATGATCATATAAAGGTTAAATGACATTAAATATAATAATGTGTATAATGAAATCAAGAAAAGAGCATTTAATAGGAATTTATCTCTTTAGTAGTAGAAGACAATAAGAGATCTTTGTCTTGCCGTTGTTACTTACATAGTAGCAATTTTGAAATCAGTGGTCTTCAGATAGCACTTCATGGCATTTACTGTGGGAAAGAGATATATTTCTTACACACACACACACTCACACACATGTGCATACCCAATGATCTCTGCAGTGGTGGGGGTCTCACTCTTAAAATATATTGTTTTGCTCTATTTTACTTTTAAATAAAATTTTGTGAACAAAATGAATATAGACATTGTCTTTAAAAGGCATAATCAGTGAGTGAAGTTTTGAAGTGGAAAGGATGAATGAAGTCCTATGTACATAGAACTTTGAAAGACCAAACACACTGATTTATCGATAAACTAGATGTTGGTGAAACTGAAGTTGTGCCCTTTCCTTTACTTTTTCAGTTGTGATATTTTTATGTGTCTCAGTCTTAAAGCTTGTGGAGCAGGAATATATTTGTTGGCTTATTTATATAGCTACCTGCCCATATGAAGAATGGTAAATTTATACACAAAGATTTTCACTAATTTGTTGTAAAAATGAGTTTCATAATTTCTCAGAATATGGTAAGCCTCTTGATTAGGCAAACTGGGGGAGGGTATCAGATAATATTCCCCACCCCAATCAATTAACATTTTTCAACACATTTACTTATGTGCAAACAGTAAAGATATTTGTAACCAGTCATAGTAAATGTCATCAAATTCATGAGTTAAATTGTATTGGGCAGACATTAAGTACATTAAACATGTACTCTTATGTTAGACAAAGTAGCATCATTATTTAGTGAAGAAAATTTCTATTGTTGGTTTTTAAGATGTTCTGTTTGTTTAGAGGTTTTGTAGATTTCCTGTGATATGTCTACATCTATTTTAAAATTTGTTTATTTTGCTTCTTCAAAGATGCTAATTCTGTATCTTTTGAACATTCTGGAAATTTCTCAACTGATATTGTATATTTCCTCCTCCCCATTCTTTCTTTTTCCTTTGTGGAACTCCTCTTGGAAGGATTTTGGAACTTTTTCTTTTATACTGTATTCTTTTTTTATCTATTTTGTATTTTCTCCTTTTTTCACTTTTCTGTTTCATCCACTAGAACGTAAGCTCTATTAGGATCAAAAGTCTTTGTTTTGTTCAACAACATATAGCAATTGTTTACAAGAGTGACTCACTTAGAATGGACGCACAATGCACAATAGAGGTATTTGTTGAGAGAGTGAATGATTTCTGCATAATTTCTTCTGTTTTTTCAGTTAAATTAGCTTTATTGCTTCTAATCTGCTGTTTAACCCAAATGCTGTGTTTCCTAAGTTCAGTGGCTGTATTTTTAATTTGTTGATGTTCTATTGGATTTCATTTCAAATGTATCCTTTCACTGTGATTTCTTTCCCTCCTTTTATGTTTCTGTTAACATTGTGAAGTGAAAGTTGCTCAGTTGTGTCCGACTCTTTTCCACCCCCTGGACTGTACAGTCCATGGAATTCTCCAGGCCAGAGTATTGGAGTGAGTAGCCTTTCCTTTCTCCAAGGGATCTTCCCAACCCAGGGATCTAACCCAGGGTTTGATTGCATTGCAGGCGAATTCTTTACCAGCTGAGTCACAAGGGGTCTCTTTCAAGTTCTGTTTGTCAAGACCTTGGGGTGCTTATCTCGTTTCTGCTGACTCTTCTGCAGTTGAGTACTTTGTGTATGTGTCTAATTTTTGATTGTGAGCTCATCTGGGGTGTCTGTTTTCTATGGAAGCCTCATGTGCTCTGGGTTTCGGGAGAGTTCTTACTAAGTGGTTTTATGTCAGCTTCTGCCAATTTCCCAAGAGTTTCATTGGTCTGGAATCCGCTTTAATGTTAACTCACAGCTTGGGGGTTCCTGAACTATGCAAATCATGTACATTTAAATTCTATAAGTACATATGGAACGTGTTTAGAGTTTTGGTTACTCATAGGGAACTCTTCCTTTGCCTACCAGAGCCCTTGCCAGAATCATGTTTCCATGCCACTTTCGTGAATCAATGACTTGAAGACAGTAGTCTTTCCAGACCCTTGGCTTTGTGAAATAATCTAAGGGTCTCCTGTGGGCTTTCTCCAGCCCTTATCCCTTAGGACCCATAGATCTGCTAGTGTTTCTCGTACGGTCTTTCTACTGTGACACTTTCTTCTGGGAATTTCATTTCTTTGAGTTTGAATATGTACTTAACTTTTTTCATTATTGTATTTTATCCAAGATTTTTACACCTTTTTAATTTTTGAAGGAGTGCGTTACCTCAGACCACCGTATTATTGAAAGTAGAAGCCCCTCTCATTTCTAATCTCAGTTATGTCAGTATTTGCTCTGCTGGTCTAAAGATAGTGTGAAATGGTCTCGTGAACCTAGAGGAGGATGTCTGCCAGAAAAAGCGAGCCTTCATTCTTTCATTTTGCCCCATGAGATCTTCCTTTTACCTTTCTAGAACAAGACTTAAGCATCCACAGGAGATAAAGGAAACAGCTTTGTCATTCATCTTTGTATCTGCTGTTTTTTAAAATATATATATATTTTTTGTTTATTTGGCCGCACTGGGTCTCAGCTGCGGCACGCGAGGTCTTCCATCTTCCTTGCGGTGCATGGGATCTTTAGTTGGGGCAGGTGAACACTCAGGTGTGGCACGTGGGATCTGGCTCCCTCATTGTTATCGGGAAGGCTTACCCGCTGGGCCACCAGGGGTGACCCTGTACCTGCTGTTTCTCAGTGGATCCCTGCATAAAATATGCCCAACAGTGTCATAATGGACCTAGCTTTGCTTTGAGTTTAGTGTTCAGGGCCAGGCACTGGTGTAGCCCTCAGGCGACCGACGCTGGAAGTCTCGATAAACCTGCACAGCTTGTCACCCTAATCTGGGACCCCTTCCAGAGATTAAAGAAATCCTTTCAAACTCTTCCTACTGTGTAGCCTCTGAGCTAGGAGGAGCCAATGGCACCCCACTCCAGTACTCTTGCCTGGAAAATCCCATGGATGGAGAACCCCGGTGGGCTGCCGTCCATGGGGTCACTAGGAGTCAGACACGACTGAGCGACTTCACTTTCACTTTTCACTTTCATGCATTGGAGAAGGAAATGGCAACCCACTCCAGTGTTCTTGCCTGGAGAATCCCAGGGACGGGGGAGCCTGGTGGGCTGCTGTCTATGGGGTCGCACAGAGTCGGACATGACTGAAGCGACTTAGCAGCAGCAGTAGATTATACTTCTAGAACCACATTCAGCATCATTGTGGCTGGCCTGGACAGCCCTCAAGAATACACTTCATATTGATTTGATTGTAGACGTCTGTGAGGCAAACAGACGCAAATGACAGCATACGCGTTTGCCAGCAATGCAAATCAAAGGAACCAGGGGCAACAAAATCGCTCCTAACACCTCTGCTCTTTTTTTCTCTTGATTTGAACTAAAGACATGTATGCAGTCGAATCCGGACTAGTGGATGAGGGTCCACCGTGGCGTTAACCAGCTCACTTGGGTGACTTTCCATGTGCTTATAGGAGCAGTGGATTCTCTTGAATTAAAACATTTATCACTCTTGGCTGAGTCTCACAGCAGCCTGGGAGGTGAAGTGGGAGCTCTGGTAAAGAAGGACGTTCAATAACCTGTCTTGCAAGTGACAAAATGCCCCCCCAGCCCCTCCAAATGCACCTTCTAAATTATGAAAACTTCAGAAAGTTCTTAAGATCTGTGGCCACTACTGCGAATACAAAGACCCATCCCTCAACAGACACACACACGCACACACACTTTTTATTTTCTTTTTGCTGTTTCATGGGCATGAGAATCTCCTATTATTAACAGAGCATAATTCAAAAAGCCAGGCAAAAGAGGAAGGAAACAGTTGAGAAAGGAAGGTAGTGGCCAGAATGCTCGAAGGATTTTTTTTTTTTCAGCTTTTGCAAAAATTGATACCATAATACTGTGCTTTCTCTTTAAGGCTTTAAGTCAGAAACTGAAAGAAGTACTTTCAAAAACAGAATGGGAGACACAAAGTAAAGAGTGCTCTTAATCCAAGTTTATTGAGTTGTACCAGCAGTAAAATTCAAAATGTGGACTTGCCAGACATTTTTAAATCTTGATGGATTATGTATGTCTTCAGTCTTTGGAAATCTGTCTTGTGATAATTGCAATACCATGAGTCAAATGCAGCGTTCTTCCGTGGCCTCCCAGGTAGCACTAGTGTTAAAGAGCTCACCTGCCAATGCAGGAGATGCGAGAGACTCGGGTTCGATCCCTGGAGCAGGAAGATCCCCTGAAGTAGGAAAGGGCACCCCACGCCAGTATTCTTGCCTGAAGAATTCCATGGGCAGAAGAGCCTGCGGGCTACAGTCCATGAGATTGGAAAGAGTCAGACACGACTGAGCACCTGAGCACACACCGTAGCATTCTGCCCTAGGTCTTAACATGGTGGGGCAGCGTTCCAGCAGCTACACATGTATATTTCCTGACAGTTATCTCTGAGTAATTCTTTGCATTGGCTGCAATTGTGCTTTTACAGAGTCACTCATTTCTGAAAGTCTTCATATGTTTAGGGTGCACTGGGTTATTGTAATTATATTCACTCAGATTCTGTTCTTTTGTAGCTGTGGTTTTAGGGACCAAAGCTGAAAAGTGTTTTAAGAGCTTACTGTTGCTCCCCTCCCTTATCGCCCACATTCTTACCATTGTTAAATACAAATATATATATATATATATATTTGAGTATAGGAAGAGTTGAATTTCTAGAACTTTCAATAGCATTGTGTTTTTTCTGTACTTCACAGTAGGAAGAAAAAATGGACTTTATAATCATTTAAATGTTCTCTGAGGCCCTTGAAGATAATATAGGAGACGCATAACAAAATATTACCATTGATGTTCCTTGTATGTATTTGCTAATGAAGTCTTTCTCATTCTGAGGCCAAGGGACTACTTGAAATCTGATTAATGAAAAATAATTCGACTTTCAGCATTTTACATTGAAAGTGTTTGTCGCTCAGTCATGTCTGATTCTTTGTGACCCCACAGACTGTAGCCCACCAGGCTCCTCTGTCCATGGCATTTCTCAGGCAAGAATACTGGAATGGGTTACCATTTCCTTTTCCAGGAGATCTTCCCAACCCAGGAATCAAACCTAGGTCTCTTGCATTGTAGGTGGATTTTTTTTACCATTTGAGCTATACTGGGTCAGATTGAAATGTACAAAGTACAGTTTTATGTAAAATATCTTAGATAGAGAAGGTGGAAACATTGAAAAAAAAAAAGCTGAGACTGAGCTTTTAAAAGACTTTTTAAAAGACTGAGATCCTTTTATGAATGAATTTACTGGTTCTTATTGATCATTGGACCATTTTCAGATGTAAATACTACTATTTTGAAATTACTATAGTTTCTATTATTAAGATCAAGTGCATGTTTATTTTAATAGCCATTTTCCTTCTGATTTTTAATATTGAAACTCCTCAAATGCCTTCAGTTGATAATTTAACTCTCTATTAATTGGACCAAGGCATAACTTTGTACACAGTGCTTTTTTTTCTTTTCTATTTCACATTTTGTTTCTGCTTCAATTAGTGTATGCCTTGAGCAAAAGTGAAGTGAATTTGCTCTTTGCTTTAGTCTTTGCCTTTGAAAAAAATGTTTTATTGCCTCTTTTCATGGTTGATCTAATAGGGTTCACAAACAATGAAAGAATAAGAAAATTCATTTTGAAGGCTTAGTCGTATTATAAATTTCTTCCTTACAATAATCAGAAAAAAGAATGAGTACTACTTTTGTTTCTAATAGAGCAGTCTTGAGCATTTCTATTTATGTATTCTCCACTGCTTGTATCGTAAAAGAATTGGCTCTAGGTTTTTACAATTTTAGTGAAGAATTTAGGTTCATCGTAGACCGCAAGCTTTTGAACTGTGGTGTCAGAGAAGACTCTTGAGAGTCACTTGCATTGCAAGGAGATCCAACCAGTCCATCCTAAAGGAAATCAGTCCTGACTATTCATTGGAAGGACTGATGCTGAAGTTGAAACTACAATACTTTGGCTGCTTGATGTGAAGAGCTAACTCATTTGAAAAGATCCTGATGCTGGGAAAGATTAAGGGCAGGAGGAGAAGGGGACGACAGAGGATGAGATGGTTGGATGGCATCACCGACTCAATGGACATGAGTTTGAGCAAGCTGCAGGAGTTGGTGATAGACAGGGAGGCCTGGTGTGCTACAGTCCATGGGGTCGCAAAGAGTTGAACATGACTGAGCAACTGAACTGAACTGAACTGAGACTGCAAGGTTTTCTCACCTTAAAGATTTATGGTAGGATCTCATCTTCTTGTGCTGCGCTCGCTGTTAAGAGTTTGTGAACTAATTATTTCAATACTCCGGTAGAGATCAATTCAAATTGAAGAAGAGGGAGCTCCAGGGCACTTCTGTGATGGTTCAGTGGCTGAGACTCCCAAGTTCCCAGTGCAGAGGCCCTGGTTCCATCCCTGATCAGGGAACTAGATCCCATGTGCTGCAGCTAAGACCCAGCACAGCCAAATAAATAAATAAATATTAAAAAAGAGGAAAGCCAGGAGCTCCAGTCCCATAATGCCATCTATTGAGACGGTTTCTAGTTGGATTGCTGGGAACAGTGTCCCAGGAATTGTGCCACTGGCCGTCTTCTTGCAGATATGGCCACACTGTGCCAGCAACATGCGTTCGCCATGGAGAAGTCCCTCATGGAGAGTGGTGCTCTGGGAAGGAGGCAGAGCCTGAACGGTGGTGAGACTTCCTTGTGCACATCTGTTGTGAGAATGAATGAAACACATCAGACTGGCTTGGAGCAGCCGCTCAGTGCTGTTGTCCTTGCTTTTTCTCTTTTTCTCACTCATTCACCCCCATGTTGTTACGTTCACATGCTCACAAGAATGTAGTGAAATATAAAATAACATTGCCTTGTTTTCTTTTTTAAGATTTAATTTTTTTTAGTGTAGTTTTAGGTTTACAGCAAAGTTGAGGGGAAGGTACAGAAACTTCCCATACACCCCCAAACCCACCCATGCCCAGCGTGTCCTCCATTATCAGCATCACTTGGCAGAGTGGTGCATTTGTTACTGAGGATGTACCTGCACTGACATGCCATAATTACCCCAGGCCCCTAGCTTACATTAGGCTTCACTCTTGGAGTTGTATATTCTCTGGGTATGGACACATGTACGGTTTGTCTTTATAATGTCGTCCAGAGTCTTTCTGCTGCCCTGAAAGTCCTCTGTGCTCTACGTGCCCTCCCCACCCGCTTCCCTGCCAGCAACCACTGCTCTTTTTATTATCTCCGTAGTTTCATTTTTCCCAGAAGGTCATGTAATTGCAATCATATAGTTATGTAGCCTTTTCATATTGCCTTTTTTTTTCACTCAGTCATATGTATTTAAGTTTATATCATGATATTCTAAAAGCTAGAGATTGATATATAGATTTCACAAAAGGGCTTTTTAAACCGAAATCTACATTTCCTTGGAGAAGAGTCCTGATTGGCTTGCATGAAGGGCACTAGGGTTATGGGAAAGAAAGAAGGCGACTACTAAATTTTAAGCCCCAGCTCCTGCTGTGCTGTGTCAGAGTCTGGGCAGACAGTCCAGTGGTCAGAAACCGAAGCCTTAGCTTTTGGAGAGGAGGGTGGAGAGTGAGGAACAACTGACCAAGAAGAGGGGAGTCTTAGAGTGTCCTGCCAATCTTTCCAGCCCTTCTGTAAATATACTGCCATTTCCACAGTTGTGTGACCCTTCCTCAGTAGAGCATCCATGATGCCCTCACCCTTCCTGGCACTTACCTCCTTGGCCTATTTCTGCATCTCTTTCTCGTGTGTCTCTGTCTTGGCCCTTCCACCCTTTCCTGCCTCCTCCATGCCTGGCACAACATAGTTGCCCAGCAAACAAGAGAAATCACAGAGGAACAAAGAAGCAAAGATGAGACATTGAAAAGTGATAGCTAAGTCAATTAAGAATCTGCTTGCAATGCGAGAGACCTGGATTCGATCCCTGGGTCGGGAAGATCCTCTAGAGAAGGAAATGGCAACCCACTTCAGTATTCTTGCCTGGAGAATCCCATGGACAGAGGGGCCTGGCAGGCTACAGTCCAAGGGTTGCAAGAGTCAGACGCGACTTAGCGTCTAAACCGCCACCATTGAAGGAGAAGACAGAAACAGGGCGATGAGAAGTGTAGCCTTAGACCTCCTCTGGACTATGAGAAAACTATCGGCATGGAAGGAATTCTGTTAATGGTCATCACTGAAAAAAATTATGGTTGCACCGTTCTTGTGTGTTGGCGGGTACCCAGGCATCGTTAGGTGAAGTTCACAAATGTTTCCTTGTGAAAAAGTCCATCAGGGTCAGAGAAGGTCTAAGAAACTTATCTTTGAAGATAACTTTCTTATGAATTTCCAACTCAGACTTAGTTTCGGGGGCCAGGGCTGCTAGGTGATCTTGAGAGCAGCTGGAAGGCTCTAATGGGGTCCAGCTGTGGACCCAGAGAAAGCACCTTCTCAGGATAACATTAACCGGGTGGACCCCTGCCCTCCCTGGTTTCCTCTGGGCTTTATGGGTCCCCGTGGTCTGTTGCATTGATCTTGCATTTTCAGGTTTTATAGCAATTCTAAACATGTGAGGGTACATATTTGCTCTTTGATGTTCCCTTTGATAGAAGCCAGAGTGCTTTACCTGTGCCTGTGTTTAATAATGATGGAGGGGTCACATGCCCTGAAGCAGAACACTTCCTGGGGAGGCTGGCTTTGTGTGCAGCTCTTTTTTTTTTTTGAGGTTGTTGATGGGCAGACTTTAATCAAGGGTGTTTTCTTGTTTTATTTTTGAAAATAAAGTATATTAAAGGTACACATGTTATCCTGCTGGTGTTTTGTTTTTTCATTGCATCTTGTTCAGTGGTGCCTCTTGGTAGAAAAGAGGGTGGGGTGGGACAGAAATGACAATATTCATATAACTGTATGGTATTTGTGATTTCCCATAATTCACCTAAGTTTTATCTTTATCTACATCCCCATTAGAAAGCAGTTATTGTGTCTCCATTTTTCAGATGGGAAATTTAAGCCATGTGAATCTTAGAGACATACCCACTGGTGGTTATTGTGAATGTAACCTAAATTAGAATTCAAGGCTCTTATCGCTAGATGTGTGACAAAATTCAGAATGATCCTGGCATTTCTAGGGACTCTTCCAAGGAGTCAAATTGCTTTTTCTGAGTAGAACTCAGAGTATGTAAATGGGATCCTAGGACTCAAGAATGGAAAGGCCTTTCATGGGACTGTCCACTCTAAGCTGGCATCACATCTTCTGCAGGCTTGCAGTGGGGGTGACCAACCTGGACTTGGATATCTTTATCGTTTATATTCTAAATACGTAAATTGAACTTATGAGAAAATTGGACCATTCGCCCTATGATTTTGTCCAGGACCCCTTATCAGAGTGGTTAAGTGAAAAGTGAAAGTCACTGAGTTCTGTCTGACTCTGTGACCCCATGCACTGTAGCCTGCCAGGCTCCTCCATCCGTGGGATTCTCCAGGCAGGAATACTGGAGTGGGGAGCTGTTCCCTTCTCCAGAGGATCTTTCTGGCCCAGGCATCAAACCTGGGTCTCCTGCGTTGCAGGCAGAGTGCCTTTACCATCTGAGCCACCAGGAAATTCTCATTAGAGGGGGTTACATTATGGTTTTCTGTCTTTTTGTCTTCAGCCTTCCTTGGTCACTAGCTTCCAAAAGAAATCAGCTTCCTGCATCCTCCCTTTAATTTGGAAGAGCAGCTCGGGGGCCCCCCAAACAGCCTCTTAGAAATTGGTGTGCTTAGCAGACTACACCTGAAGTTTGATGGTGAGGATGCAAAGGCAAGGCAATGGTTATTGGCTCCTAATCCACCTTTAACTACACCATTAGAATGGACAATTGTTTATTGAGGGATTAACTTCATAAAGTACAAGCTAGGTGATTCCTTTTGGAAAATAATACTGGAGGCCTATAGCATGTAGATCTTATGTGACTAAAAATGACCTACTTCCCTGTGTTTACTCCTAATTACTTTTTTATGTGTTTGAATTTCTTTGAATTTATTAATGGAGTAGGTCCAGAGTCATTTATTGAAGTCATTTATTGGGGGCAGACTCTAAATTTAATGAAACAAAAATTTGGTGTGTTTTTATCTAAGCAAATGTTATCTTATTGACAGTTGGTTTTCTATTTCATCAGGGAGTAGAAAAAAAAATTTTTTTTCTAAACTGCTATGCTGTATTATTTTTACTGTATTTGAATATAGTGTTGATTGATCCTGGCTGACATTTATCCAACTATGCAAAGTGTTTGTATTAGTTGTTTCAGGAGCATTTTTTATTCTTAAACACGAATGAACTAATATGAATGTGGAAGATGGAACACACCCAAGAACAATTTATAGTTTTTCTGTACTTTATTGATGTCCTTAGTCATTCAGCGAGGACTAGGTTGAAATTCCCATGATGGGTAGGAGAGCACAGACACCATTTATTACTTTGTTGATTATTGGTTACAAAGCATTGATGACTATTAGTTCTGATGTGTTACTACTCACAAAATAGTGGTGGCCAATTAGTAGAAACATGGTCTAATATGTTCATGCATAATATATACGCATATACATATGTATATGGGTAGCATATTTGTGTTTCTAACTGTATATATCTAAAAGTCCTTTCATGATTTTGAAAGCTTAATTCTGTTTGCTACCTTTTGGGGATTCGTAGGGTAACTTTTAATTGTTCTCCTCCTTCCATTGACTGTTTATTGAATCTATTCACCGTGCCAACCATAGTGCTAAGTACTGGGAATGAAAGGATCAATAAGACACAGTCCCTGCCCTCAGGGTTGGAAGCAAATACTTATTATCTAGTTTAATGAGAGTTACAAGAGACATATAAAGATGCCTTGGTACCCATCCGGAAAATACCCACCCAGAAAAAATGAAGTCAGAAAGGTTTCCATGAGAGTATCATTTGCCGTCTAGTGGTAGTCTCATGGAATGTCTGTTTCAAAAGGACCCTTCCCTACATTTTTAGTTTTTATTAGTTATAGTTTCTCCAGGCTTCTGTCCAGAAATGTTTGCTGGTAATTCTGCACTCTGATTTTCATGTGTGTGTGTGTTTTTTTAAGTGATTATCTTTTTCATTTCATGTTTGTTCCCTCTTGGCTTGTAAATATATCATAAACATATTTTTATCCATATCTAATTTCTGCAACTTTTAAAAAACTTTCCAAGCAGCCACCTCCTGACCTTCTTTTCCCCTTCGCTACTCCCCACCCCCTCCCGGGGCCATCTCCCTTTCTTTAGAGCCCTCGCATAATGCTATTCCTTTACAGTCCAGCCATCTGCCTGTTTTAGCCTCTTCTTCACTCTCTCTGTTTCTTCTATATAGATTTCCCCATATGTCTGCTTCTTCCTTTATCCACAAGTCCAGACACTCCTCCATAGCTTTCTTGCCACCCCATCTGGTGTCCCGTCTGTTCATAAATAACTCTTTCATCCGTTTTGGATCCCCAGCCCCCACTTTTTCTAAAAAGAGTGTGCAAGTAAACCTGAAGGGCTGGAGCCACGAGGAACAGCAGAGTTGTGATTCAGAATAGACTGCCTCCTTACCATCACCTGTTTTGTTCCTCATTCTTCCAAGGCTAGTCTTCCTTGTATATTTCTCCACGATTTCCAGTCAGTGTCCAAACAGAGCAACATGCAAAGTTATTTAATATCTCCATGAAAAAGTTTTGGCTCCTTCCTCACAAGATCATTTTGCCCTAACCAGTTACTCTAGCTTTCTGTGCTGCTTAGCGGTTGCTATTCTTGGAGTTAGTCACGTTTGAACCTTTTGTTCTTTGGAAATTAACGTAATATGTCAGAAACAGTCGCCCTGCCCTCGGTGCTTGGCAACCTGAAGTTCTCTGGATATGTTCTTTTGCGAGTCTGAGTTCTAGAATGTGTGCCACAAAAGGAGTGTCACAGAATGATCTGCAGAAGTGGCACTGTTGAGAGCCGCCCCACGTTCTAGATGTTTAACACGTCTCACGTCCTCCTTGTAGCATCCTGCGCTAGTGACAGCCTCTCCTTCCTCTCCATTCAAGAGTAAACGTTTGGCAATTTGCTTGCCTTTAGAAACGTGTTACTGTAACCATTGCAAAGTTGTTAGTGTTTTTTGTTCCTGGTGTCAGTGATTATTTTACTCACAGAGTCCCTGCAGAGATTTTAGCTCAGCAGGAAGTAAATCTAGGTAAGATTGCCTTGAAAATTGATCTAAAAAAAAAAAAACAGTAAAGGCTAAATATATTATTCCCTTTATTTAAAGAAGAAATCTGAAGTATAACTAACTTGATTAGGTGGTGTAACTAGCGAGGACTAATAAGTTATGCCGTGGCCAGGCCTCATTTATTCGCTCTTCTTCCGCCCTCCCTCTCTCCTCTCTAAAGAAGTCAGCGATTAGAGTGATTCAGACTATATTCCAGGAAGGGTGAAATGTCATGGCAAAAAATGAAAGATGGAACTGTTTCGTCCTGAGATATTGAGAAAAATCAAAACTCCTAGTTCTCGTGTCCTTGGGGAGCTAAATATTTTACCAGTAACAAAATTGAAAGTCTCTAAAGAATTAGACATTTCATTTCAAATGCCTCTTACTTTCTAAAGAGTTCTCTTTGTTTATATTCAAGGAAGAGGTTTTAACTGCAACAAGAGCATCAGAACTAAAAAATAAATAAATAAATCATAAAAAGTGAAAAGACAGTGAAAACTGCAACCGGCAAAACATATTGCTGTTTCAGATTCTTTTTGGAATTTAAAGTCAATAAGTAATGAGGAAATGTGAATTTTTTTAGTCAGTATTCCTTTAATGACACTAAGGCTTCAGCCCGGTTCTGTTAAATAGTTTATCTGTTGTTAAATTTCTGTGGATTCTGATCATTGGGTGTGCGCAGATCCTCATTTGTGGCTTATATTTAATTTTGCTTTTATATCTTGGCCAATGTGAAGTTGAAAGTGGTCCAAAGATACAGACTTCAGTTAAAAAATAGATAATGCTGGGCATGTAACATATAGTTAATAATACTGTATTGTATATTTGAAAGGCAGCTTAAAAATTCTCATCATAAGAGAAAAAAATTGTAGCTATGTGAAATGTTAACTAGACTTATTGTGGTGATCATTTTGCAATATATACACGTATTGAATCATTATGTTGTACACCAGAAACTAATATAATATTGCAAGTCAGTTATATCCCAATTTAGGGGAAAAAAATGTTCTTGTACTTCTCAGACTTAGGAAGATTAAAAATCACCAGTCATTTAAGAACAGTTGTTGGTTATGAACAAAGTCCTAATTGCAGCTTATTTTCAGATTTACTGACTTTGTTCAGTGCTTCGAAGCTAAGAACTAGATCTGAGTGGATTGGATTGTGGTGATGGTTCTAACTTTGTGGAAGTAATTCGAGAATGAAGTTTTAAATTTCTTCTCTTTTAAAAAAGTGATACTGTTTTTCTTACCTGTACCAAATACTTGGCAAACATTAGATATCTAAAATCTTATTAATAACCATTTCCCCAAGCATTTATTCTTCAAGTGTGCCCAGATTATCACACATTTTACAGATCACAGAGGAAATATTTCTTTGCTCTTGGATTTGTGGTGGTCAGAGAAGGTGCAGTCTTCGGTGACAGATTTTTCACCTCTAACCCTCTTACCCCGCTATTTGGAATCATATGATCATACTCTTTTGGGTTTTTTGGAACAAATTTATAAAGATCCAGCAAAATAGTTTCAAGGTTACCTTCCAACAGGAACAAATACCTTAGCTCTTGCTTCTTGATGTTTTCTTCTAAATTGGCTCTGGTCCGCAGGAGTTTAATTAGTTCAGGCTCAGGGCTGTTGGTTTACACCGAGGTGTGTCTATACTTAACATTTTTATAATAAAAAATACAATTTTTTTTGCCCTCATTTCTGGTGTTTTTTTTTGCTTGCTTGCCAATTTTATCTTGGCAGTGGGAAATCTTGAGGGAGGTTATTGTAAAAAGTTCAAGGATTTTCAGGTTGGATTTACCTCTGCTGCCCAAAAATACATCTTGTGCAATAACTTCTGTATTTCATTCACTCATTCTGCATTTCCTGAGTGTTTTATGATATCATGGCGTTGTGCTTTTTATTTGCTGGTACCCTGGATATTTAGAGAAAAAAAAATCCCTCCTACATTCATTCACTCTGTGTTTGGAATATCATCTGGTTGAATTTGCCCCCAAGCTCTCTAGGATGATGGATTCCAACCGTTGATGATATTTAAGTCTCAGAAGAAACCAGGAATGTGAGCCTGATATCTGCTGCCTCAGTATTTCCCACTCTCTCGAGTCATGCATTTCTGTTCATATGAACAAGACTGATTTTCTTTCTGGAGGAAAAACAGTCATGTTTTGACTTTTATCACAGGAAGGAGGTGTGTACAGACTCTTTCGCTGCTAGAGTCTGTCTTGTCTCTGCTCATCCGATGTAGAGGAGCCCCTGTGTGACTCACCAGGGTGGTGGTGATCTCTCCTTGCAGTTTTATAGATGTGCTTCTGAAGGTGCTGTTGGTTAGGGGGTCATCACCACCTTAAGGGGTTGCGATGGAGGGAGGCATCCTCCGGTCTCACTGGGAGAGAGACTGGGAGGCAACCCTGTAGCCTCGGAGGCCAAGGCAGGCACATGCCAAGCTCACCTCCTTTCCCCTTTACCTCTTTTCTCCATCATGTTTTTTATGGGAAAACATGTCTGCAGAATTCTAGGTTGCCTTGAGTCTCTGGGAGGGTTTGATTCTAGCAACATTGGTGGATTGAGTCTGGAGCGGGGTTTCTGGTGTGGGGGTTCATGGAGGGAAGGGGAGTCCCTAAATTTGTATGTTCATCTGTATATTTGGAGGAGAGAGTCCATGGAGTTTCTCAGTCTTGAGACGTTTTACGGGCCCAGCAAAGGTTAAGTCACATGCCAGGGAAGAATTGGCAGCATCCAGTTGAGGGTTAGGTCTGGCCTCAGACTTGGACTTTTGTTCACAATTATTCTGAAAGCCTCTGAGCAACTCAGAGCAGTGAAAAGGGCTCAGAGATTTGCAAGGCCCTTTCCCAGGCTTTGGAGAAGGAAATGGCAACCCACTCCAGTATTCTTGCTTGGAAAATTCCATGGACAGAGGAGCTTGGGAGGCTACAGTCCATGGGGTCACAAAAAGTTGGACACAACTGAGTGACTTCACTTTAAACTTTTCCCAGGCTTGCTTCAGAGATGTTTAATTTTATATTTCAGTTGATTAACAACGTTGTGTTAGTTTCAGGTTGTATGGGAAAGTGATTTAGTTATACATATATGTATCTCTTTTTTTTAAGATTCTTTCCCCATCTAGGTTATTACAGAATATTGAGCAGTGGTCCCGGTGCTATACAGTAGGTCCTTGTTTGATGTTTATTTTAAATAGAGCAGTGCGTATATGTCAATCCCCAGCTTCCAGTTTGAAAGACCCCCTAGACCTTCTCTAGAATAGAACAGTCCCTTGAGTCTTCCATGGACAAAGAATTATCCAAGCTCATCCTGCCCCGCACTGTATTGGAGGTGAAATGAGCTCCAAGCAAGAGAAGGCAGAGCAGCCTTTACACTCAGCCAGCCAGACAGGTGTGATGTGTGCAAGATGGTGAATTTTTTGTGTTTCCTGAAGTGAGGCGTGTTTCTCTCCTCTTTGTGGTTCTGTGTACACATTGTTGAGTCCACTGGAACTCAGAAGATAGGGAGATAGGGCCAGTCTCCTGAGGACACACGTGGTAACTGGTTGACAGAGGTGTCTGTCGTGATGTTACAAAGGCTCCAGGATGTTCACAAAGATCCACAAAACAGCCTGTAACAGGGGCCGTTGAGTTGAGTCTTGGCAGTGGCTTTGCTGTGCCTTCAGGGGAGCGAGTTTGCACTTACCAGTGCTGCTGACCGTCCGCTCAGTTTCTCTTGTCTGATTTCTTTCTTTGTTCATCCTCCGTGAAACCAGGGTCAGCCTCTTCGTGGAGAACGGCTCACACAGACTGCTGGTTCCACACCTGGGGTGAAGCAGGAATGAACGGAGCAATTCTATCTCTGTATAAATGAGGACTGTTTACTGCATGGACAAGCTCTGGGCCAGTGGTCTGGCTCATTGTTAATCGAACTGGGTTTAGCCTTTTTGATCATGTATTTTAATAGGGAGGTAGCAGAGGGTAGGGGCCTCATTGGCCTTTGGTGCCAAAGACAGCTGGTTTGAAACTCAATTCTTCACTATTTAATGAAGTTATTTAACTTCACCATGCCTAATTTTCTAATCTATAAAATAGGGTTAATTATATGTATTTTGCAAGGTTCTATTGGAGATTAAGTGAGTTAATGCATTTCAGATTTCTGCCATAAATAAGGCCCTCAAATTTACTTTTCCCTGTTATTAAAAAGCAAAGTAAAATTGAAGAATTAGGAGTTTCACCTACTTGGTCTTTAATTTAGAATGTGGTATTTCTCCAGTGTGGGTAGAGGGATATTTTTCTTTATAGAGGGTCATTGACCCTCAGAAAAAAATCAATCAGAGGTTACAGGAAGTAAACGGCAATGTCTTTTAATTAAGTGTTTTGCTTTATTTTTTTTTTTAAGCAGAGGTTAAAAATGTAAAATAACTCGGTTTGGAATTGATAAGAACACAGAAAACTTTATTCAGAAAACACAGGAGATATTTAAACCTATACCTAAATCTGACATAATTGTTTTGAAAGCTGGATCTACGGAAAAGTAAGGAGAGTGGGGGTAAGAAGGGTGGAGGGAGAAGCATGGCAAGGCATCTAGAAGAAAGGTGAAGACAGACGTAAACTTAAAAGTAGGAAGGGAGAGGAGTCCGGAGACTAGGCGAAGGAGAGAAAGAAGGGACAAAGAAAGGTGAAAGGAGGTGGGCTGAGAAAGTTCTGAAGCCTTAATTAACTGATCTTGTCACACACAGCTGTTCATTTGAGTTGTGGGCCTCGGAGAATTATTCCTTTTTATCACTGTCTTTTGAAATGTTAATTAGATAATTGACCATTGTTCACAGTTCTTTGGTTACTTTTTATTCTTAAACTTTTAGAGCCGGGTCCTTGAATGGGGTCCTCCAAGCAGCACACCAGATGGGGAAATTATTCTCTGGCCTAATAGTTGCCAAATGACCAGCACGGCTGTGCTTGGGGTCTATGAAATCCAGCTGAGAGCCGGATCTGCCCTCGGGGGTGGTTAGCAGTTTCCATGATGGTCCCTCATCAGTGGGCTTTTATTTTTGTAATGGTAAAGGGGGCTGCCTTTCCATTTTCTACAGATTGATCAGATTTCTTCTAATCGATAATATGTCTTCTTGACCACGAAAAGCTCATTTGAGGAAAATCTACAAGTAATTAGCGGAACCTCTTATTTCACATGCGAGACAATTGCAAGCAAAATGGTGGAAGAGAATGTTGTTCTGCTTTTGCCCAATTTAACTTATAGTTGTGTTTGTTTCAGAAAACTCAACTTAGATAAAATACGTGAAAGCATGTTGAAGACTATTCCACAGCATAAACATAAGATTTGATTTTATTATTGCTCCAGGTAGTTATCATAAATACCAAATAGTAGCAATATATCTGTGTTTCTTGCAGGAAAACACTTTAGACCAATAGGACATGATCCAGTAGAAAAGATGCTAATTCTCCATACTTTACCAAGCGGATTGAGATAGATATATATTTTTAATACACTCAGTTTGATGTCTTGGAACTTCAGTTACGTCTTTTCAATCTGAAGAGACAGCAGAATAACATGCCTAATCTTTTCTGTGTAATCATTAAAATTATTAAAGTGAATATTATAAAGATTCATTTCAGTGTTGCATTTTTAGTTTTCAGTAGACTATTTTAAGTGTATTTTCAGAAGCTTCATGCAAATAATTGACCGTAGCTATGGTCCTACAAAAGTTGAAATATTGATTGTTGTTTGTCATTTTAAATTTAAGTGAACCAAAATTTTGTTTGGCCTGAATACCACAGAAAAACTCTCTTGCCTGAGGCTGTTTTTTAAAAAATGAAAACAAGTTTTTAAAAGGAGATACATGTACACTGTAGAACAGTTTTCAAATACTGAAAAATAAAAAGGAGAAAATAAATGTTTTCTTTTAATAGTTAACCATTATAAGACTGGATTGTATTGCCTGGCATTCTTTATGTACACACACAGAGTCACAATTTTAAATGTGTATGCAACTATAGATTAAAGTTTTGCTTATTGTTATGTAATCTTATTTTCATATTTTTATTTTTGTGGGTTTTATAATTGATTATTTCTATCAGAGGTATATGTATTTTATTATTTCTTCAATTTATTTAGCTTTTGTTATTTAATTAATATATTTTTAAACTTCATTTTTTAAAAAATTTTCTTGGGCCGCTGTTGCCCTAGAGTGTAAACCTGTGTCAGACTATAAATTTGGCTGCATCCCGTGTGTTTTGTTGATATGTAATATTCTTGTTCATAATTTCTCAATAGTTCTTATTATTTTTGCTTCTGTTTTAATACAAGAGCTAGTTTGGAGTACCATTTACATTTCTGTGAGATTACTGTCTTTCCTCCTTAAAATGGTCATACTGATTTCTGGGTTTATTTCACTTTGATCAGGAAAGATACAGTGTAATTTCTGCTCCTTAAAATTTACTACACTCCTTTTGTGTCTTCACAAAATGATGATTTTGTGAATTTTTCAATGCATATTTGAAAATGAGACATTCTCTATAGTGTGTTTTAATTTAAATTTTGTTTTTACTTAACTGGGTCTCTTGTGGCCCTGGAAAGATGTGTTAAATTCTTCCACCAAAATGATGTTTGTCATCTTTCATGCTTAATGATTCATGATAGCTGTGTGTTCATTATAGGTTATATTTCCATCTTTGATCTTCATTACTCCCTCTTTCAATATTGTGATCTCTTCATTCTTTTCCTTTCTTTTCTAAGAGAACTTTTCAAATTTGTCATCTACATACTGACATATTTTCTACCATTCTGTGCAGATATTAATTTTATCAGCACCTCTTTACTTTTCTTATGGTGTTTCTTATCTACTTGTATTAATACATATCTTCCTGAATCCTTTGTTTTAGCATCTATTTTATACCTAATAGCTACTCTATTTTATATAACCGTCGAAGGTAATATTTTCTAAAATTTACTTATAGCTTTTGTAGAGTGAAATGATTTTCAAAGTCTGATTTTGCTGTGAATCATCAGAGCTTATCTACTTATATTTTAATCTGTAGATTTTTTTCCCCCTCATGACACTTTTTAAAAAAAACATGAATTGGACTTTAGCAAACTCTAAACCTAGCTACCCTTCTATAATTCTTGTGATGCTGGGGCAAACGACACTGATTCTTTTTTTTTTTTTTTTTTTAATGTGGATCATTTTTAAAGTCTTTATTGATTTTGTTACAATATTGCTTCTGTTTTATCTTTTGGGTTTTTTTGGCCAGGAGACATGTGGTATCTTAGTTTCCTGACCAGGGATGGAACCTGCACACCCTGCATTGGACGGAGACATCTTAACCACTGGACTGATAGGGAACGCACTGATTCTTCTCCAGCTGTTTGTTCACATCAGCCTCTGCCAGTGAGAGCGCTGGAGGAGGACAGGAACGGTGGTAGAGCAAGAAGGGACTTAGCCCTCCCTGTTCTTGACGTCCTCACTCGGACTTGACTCTGCTGTTTGCGGTCCTGAAATCAGCCTGTTGAGACCCTCTCCTCTCTGCCTGCGGTCCTGAAATCAGCCTGTTGAGACCCTCTCCTCTCTGCCTGTCCTCTGCAGTTCTAGGCTCTAAAACCCGACCTCGTCCCTTTGCTGTCAGCCCTGGCGGGGTGCAGCGTTCACGTGGCTGTTCTCGTGTGCCCCTTCAGTCTACACCGGAGAACTGCAGATAAGTGTTGGTTAAGTTGCTCAGCTTCTCTGGTTCAGGAAGGCAGCATGCATCCACTAGTTAGCCTTCTAGAAACTTCCTATAAAAAGACGACTTTGGAAGATGACAATCTCCTGATGCCTCTTAATCTTTTTTAAAAAAATTTTCTATCTCCGTGTTTATTGTCCTAAACCTTATTGTGTCTCATAAGTGCTATGATTGTTACACTTTATTGTGTGACAGTAAAGGGCAAGAGAGTTCTTCAAATAACCTGTATCTATGGGGGCAATGGTGGATGGCTTAGCAAAAGGCACGTGGCCTTCATCACTGAACTTTCAGTGGGGAGGCTGGACAGATGAAGTGCAGATGAGAGGAAGCGTGTGGTTCTGGTGTGATTTTCTTGGAGAAGAAGACACGTGGGAGAAAAGGATGTATTATGTTACGAAATTTGACTTCACATGTGCTGTTTGCTCTTGATGTCGGGCAAAACAGTAAAGAGGCTTATTGGCAGCTATATTTAAGGTCATTGCAGTGCATGGAATGTAAATCAAAGTGTTATTCTTTACTAGAAGCTGAGAGATAACATTTACATAACATGCTTTTAAGGTAATGAGTTAAGTTCATTATTTCTTTATTACTGTAACTGTTTCAAGAAAGTTATTTCCATACTAAAAATATTCCCTCTCCTGCTTGAATCTGATTTGTCATAATTTCTGCATGACGTTATACCCTATTGTTAGGAAATATCATTCCATTTATTTTTGTTTCATGGGGAAAATTGTTAACCAGCTGTTTCAATTTCTCCAAAGAAACTTGCTTGCAGAATTCCTAGTACAGAGCAAGGCTGATTGATAGAAATGTCACCATTTTTTCTGACCCTCTCTGCCTTGTCGCTGTGACATAGTGCAGAAGCCAAAGAAGAAATGTGAGCAAAGAAAAGGATACCAAAGCCTAGATGTTTCCCAAACGAGATAATTAGACTCTGGAGTATGAAGAATAGGCTGAATGAAGAAATGCCACAACTCTGTGGTGGCTTAAGGAGCACAGTGATTTCAGAGTGAAATGTTTTTTCCGTGAATTTTTTGGTTAATTAGTAATAGGAATACAACTCAGAGCAATCTCCAAAAATTGTTAGGTTTTGGATCTAATGATGACAGGCTTGCTTCTGTTACTCTCCTTAACAGTTGTTGTTTAGTCACTAAGTTGTATCTGACTCTTCTGTGACACAGTGGACTGTAGCCCTCCAGGCTCCTCCGTCCATGGGACTTTCCCAGCAAGAGTGGGTTGCCTTTTCCTTCTCCAGGAGACCTTCCTGACTCGGAACCTGGTGTGTCCTTCATTGGCGGGCGGATTCTTTACCACTGAGCCACCAGGGAACCTCCCTGTTGCTTTTTCTGTATGATCAGATTTTCTTTAACCAATTCTTTACTTACAACTAAAGCCGTGTGTCTCTGTTCAAAATTTGTGTTTCCCTTTATAAATTCACAGAATATGATTTGCAGGGGGGGGAAAGTGTAACTCAATCAGCCTCACATGGTTTACAGAATGTGATAGTCTCATATTTACTATGTGGTTAACAAGAAATAACTGTTACCAACCAAAATCGGAGAATTGAAAAACAAGGAACATTTTGCTTGGGAGTCTATGTATATCTCTATATAAATACATATAGACATTTATAAACATCATCGATCCTCCTCACATGCCCATG
The DNA here is from genome assembly GCA_006408695.1 of Aepyceros melampus. Lineage (NCBI taxonomy): Eukaryota > Metazoa > Chordata > Mammalia > Artiodactyla > Bovidae > Aepyceros > Aepyceros melampus. The sequence goes on along the minus strand of SJXQ01008262.1, from coordinate 655,675 downwards.
CCATATATATGTGGATGTGGGATGATGCTTGTTTTTATATATACAAGTCTATATTTTATAGCTGAAGAAGCGAAACATATTGCTTTTTATTTAAGTGACTCAGTGCTTGTATAGACAGGCTTTATGTTACAGCACTTTATCCACACTGGGCTGATTAGATAGGAATAATGATTTGGTTTTCTGAAGGTCAGAGTTTGACAGGGTCTGGTGAACCCTGGAGACATTCCTAGGATAGCAGCGCCCTTACTTACATTGGCTAGAGAATCTGTAGGAAAATGTGTGTGTGTGTGTGTGTGTGTGTGTGTGTGTGTGTGTGTTGGGAAGGCTCTTAAGGAGAGGGGAAGATGGAGGGATTAGAAGATTCTTAGGAGCACTAAAGGGAATGTTTGATGCCCTGGTGAAGTAGAGAAGGAGAATATGAAGCCCTTAATTTCCTGCTTTTCAGAATTATTTAGTCAGTGCAGTGCATGCCTTATATTTCCTGTAGCACATTTTAAACACCTTGCTTTAGTAGTTGGGAAATGACACCTACCTGGATCTTCTCAGGTTCTTTATTTATGTCATCAGGGGGATTGCTGCTACTTAACTATAGAGGAGATATACATGTGTTCTGAGCCAGAAAAGTCCAGGAAGAATACCAAAAGCCCTGGAGTGTCTCAGTTCAGCAGATAAATGGAAACGGGATACAGTGGCATCGTTATGCCTGAGGCTAGTCAGTGATTTGTATTATAAATTTATAAGTTGGTTTTTTTTTTTGGCTCTGACTTAATAATTGTTTTTACATTTCTCGAAGTTGCTGAAGTACCTCAGAGATGATATTAAATCCCCTGATTTGAAAGATAAAGCTAAGGTAATTGAGACAGTTGGAGTAGTGGTTTCTCAGCATTAGAACACATCTTAATTTTTCAAGATTGAAGATCTTGCTGAAAATCTGAGGTTGTTGCTAATGTAGCTAATGTAATTGATTCTTAAAATCTCTTGTTTTGTACCTGCCATTTCCCCTGACCCCACAATATTGTTAGAGCTCTTGACTAGTACCATTTTGGTAACAGTGTGGTGAGTTTAGGTTGAATCCTTGTTTTCCTTGTATAAATATGTTTGCCTATGTGTGTGCTCAGTTGCTCAGTTGTGTCTGATTCTTTGTGACCCCATGGACTGTAGCCTGCCAGACTCCTCTGTCTATGGGATTTCCCAGCAGGAATACTGAAGTGGGTTGCCAATTTCTCCTCCAGGGTATTTTCCTGACCCAGGGATTGAACGTGCATCTCTCACGTCTCTTGCATTGCGGATAGGTTCTTTACTATGGAGCCACCAGGGAAGGCTGTATTTATATGTATGTATGTAATAATACAGGGAACTAAATGTTCATTTTCAAGAAGTTATGGTGACATTTCTGTTTATTAAAATGTCAAATAATTATGAGAAGACCCAAAATAAATCTAAACATTGGGACCCTGAATTTTATTCTCTCAAATTTTATGAACTTAGATTTACAGTAAAAAGTCCTCCAAGAATTATTAAACACTTTTTACATCAGGGACATAGTGAAGGACAGGAAAGCCTGGCGTGCTGCAGTCCGTGGGGTTGCAAAGAGTCGGACATGGCTGAGCAACTGAACAACAACAACATTACCGAATCAGATTTTGGTTTCTGCCAGTGTGCCAGTACGTATATTCTGCATCACTGTCCCTGCTTTGCTTTTCCCTGTCTGCTCCTCAGCTTCCTCCACCCTGCTCTCTGCTCCAAGGGGCTCACCTCTGACCACTGATCGCCTAACCTGCTCCTTTCTTTCTCTTAGTTTTCTGGTTGGCTTCAGCCAAAGGGAAATGTCTGTCTTTTTCATTTTGATTTTAAGCCATTTTTTTTCTTAAGCAACAGTGTATTGTTTTAGATTTAGATAACATTAAGCTAACATTCAGTGAGTATTTTTTTGTGAACCAGTTTCTGTGCTTTGGGACATGTTATTAGGCGAAAGACTTCAAATAGACTTTGTCAGCCCCATTTAACAGCCAGAAACACTGAGGCTGAAATCAAGTGATGGCTTAAGCTAACAGAACTAGAAAACAGAGAAACCCTTCTCACCCTGCCTCACAGTCCACACCTTTTCCATGCACAACCCTGCCTCCATAAGCCATTACTGAATTTCAGCTGTTAAACTTGTGAAATTTGTCTTTGTGTACACACACACACACACACACCCCTACCCTACGATTGTATGGATATTTCTCTTAAAGCCACACGACTTTTTCATCATCAAGCCCAATTTGCTAGTTTTGTCTCTGTTTTCTTCATCCTCCTACTTCCTGGGAGAATGGCATGTTCCCTGTGAATTGTCCTCCCTTTTTCTCCTGAGTCACCAGACTTCGTTTTATCACTTTTTTTTTTTTAGCAAAAAATATTTTTTAATTGACATATAGTTGTTTTACAGTATCGTGTTACTTTAGGTATACAGCACACTGATTCAGTTATACCTACATATGTATACATATATATATATAACATTCTATTCCCCAACATATTATTACAGACTATTCAGTGTAGTTCCCTGAGTATAGTCCCCACTAGGTCCTTGTTGGTTATCTGTTTTATATATGAGTCTAAATCACCAAGCTTCTTCTCTCCCCTGGCTCTTAAGAATTCAGATATGCTCTTGTCTTTGTCTTTAAACATACACCAAGTTTTGACGCTAAGCCTCCGTCATTATTTTGTCCTTTATACGACCAGACTTTCTCCCATCACATTCTCTACATAATGTACTATGATCTGGCTTTCCCCCCAAACTCTACACGAAAGTTTCAGTGCCAGGTCAAATTGATATCCTTTTACGCTCTTGGCCACTTGACCTCGTCAAAGCCTTGGACTCTGGACCACAGCCTTTGTCTGTATCTCCTACCTTTTCAAAATGCACCTGAGGTCCACCTCTTCTGGGGAGATTTTCTTAACATTCAAGATGAATTTGGCTGCTTTTCCAGTGTATCCTCTTGTCCTCTGGGGCGTGTGTTGTCCTAATCATTATCGCACCTGCTGAGGGGCTTTGTCTTTCTGATGGAACTGTGGTTTATTTGAGGGTCTGGAGCATGTCTTTCCATGAGTTTTATGCTAAGTGTTGTCTTCCTACCTGGAGGAAGACTTTTCCCTTCCCATCTCCTTGCTTGTAGATCCTTTTAACCGTTGTTTGTTCCGCTCTTACTAGTTGCTGTTCTTCACATTAAGCGTTGGTGATACAGGGTCAAACAGATAGCTGTCTTTGTGGGATTTACAGTCTACCTCTAGGTGTATCCAGAGTTTCTTAATCTTGTTAAGTCTGTTCTTCCCTGGTGGCTCAGATGGTAAAGAATCTGCCTGCAATGCAGGAGACCTGGGTTCCATCCCTGGGTTAGGAAGATCCCTGGAGAAGAAATTGGCAACTCACTTCAGTATTCTTGCCTAGAGAAGCCCATGGACAGAGGAGCCTGGTGGGCTAGAGCCCGTGGGTCGCCAAGAGTTGGACACGACTGAGCAATTAAGCACACAAGCTATTCTCATCCTTAAAAACACAATATTTTTGGTAATATAGGAAAGAATTATATAGAGTTGCATACGACTGAGCGACATAAGAGAAAAAGGATCAAATGAGCATGTTCAACAATCGGTTAACACTGTGCCTAGCACATAATTAATATTTATTTGGTGTTATAGGTTAATAATAGTAATAAATCTTACATTACATATGTACTATGCATATAGCAGATATATGTGAATTATAATAATACGTACACATTTTGCTGTTTTACAAATTCTGTAAATAAAAAGTTAATAATATACATCAATCGCTTTGTGTATCAGCATATTTTTTACATTTATCCTTTTCACATAATTATGGCCCTGCCTGCCCCACCCCCCCTGCTTTTGTTCATTTGCTGATTTTCACTTACCAGAGACTATTTGTTATAAATTCAGTCTTAAGGCTGCCTGGTACAGAATTCCCCCTGGGAGAGGCTTTCTTTGTCATGGACCTTATGAGAACTAGTTTTTGAGTGAGATATTAGCAACTATGGATTTCTTTAAATGTTTTCTGTTTAGTGATTTATTTGGATTAAGTGTCATTGTTTTCTCGTCTCCACTAGAAGAATCTTCAGGCCTCCTCATTGTCCGTGAATACTGACAGTGAGTGGTGTGATTGCCCTGGGCGTGCATGCCTGTGTCTCCTCCCAGACACGTGCTCAGTAATCAGGAAGTAAGCATGGTGCCCGATGCTCCTGTTGTTGCTTTGTCACCACAGGAGGTCATCAAAATAGTTATGAAGAATGTCTGTATTCACTAATTTGGTGCCATTCAGGGAGGATTAGCAAAGGGGGAAAGATACAGTAGAAATGTAGGAGAGATGGAAGATAGGAGAGAAGCCTGGTGTTTGAAGAATGATCTTTGATCTTTCAGAAGAGGAATACATATCAAGAGCTTATGTATGTGAAAGAATTTACATGCAAAGCAAATCAAGAACATAAATCTTACTTATCTTTGTAGATTAGAGTTTGGTTTTGGATAAAGGAAAAGCCAGGCATCTGTAAAAGGGGATTTACATGTTTATGTTAACTCAATTAGCATTAACAGGGGCTACCAGTAATGTTGGCTGCCTGGCCTCAAACTTTCACACGCACATGGTTTCAAAGACAACAGAATGATCTTCGGGAATGTTATATAAGGAGGAGAGAGAAGTACCAAATGTGTGGATCTGTTTTCAAATTTTTAAGAAATATTTGTGTTTTGAAGTGTTACTTCAGGAGCAAGTAGCTTTTTCTAACAACAGGAGAAAGCAGAATCATATCTGATAGCCATTATGGCTTATCACATTTTCCAAATTTATTGTTGGAAGTCATGCAGATTTTTGTTCACAGACCGAAGGGTGCATTTGTAGTCTAAATGCTGGCTTTGAGAGTAGTTAGATATTTATGGAAGAAATTATAAGAAGCCATGTGCATCAAAAAAACTTTTTTTTCCCCAAAATAAATATTGGTTAGGAAACTAGATTCTTTCACTCTCTGGTAATGCAAATTCTGGTTCATTCACATAGACACGGTGGTACCTAAAGTGTTGCAAAATCGGATATTTATATGGAGATGGGCTATTGATGTTTAAAAACCAAAAAGGCTGAGAGCTGGGGAGGTTAAGACTTGAGTGCAGGATTTGAAAAGGCGCTCTTTGTCTTCTGTCCTTCCTCATGCCTAGATCTCAGAGAGGTTTTGTCCAGTGAGAGTAAAGAACCCATGGGAGTTCCCCAGGAATCACCCACCAGTAAAAGGAACAGCGTTACTGCAGTGAGCAGGGGTGGAGCCTGCAGTCTGCACTGGCCAATGATGCTCCCTTCATGGGGCTCCCTTCATGGCAGGTGAACATTTGTATATGCAGAATGCTGAGTCCCTGCGGAAGTCACAGTCTAGTTGACATCCAGGAGGTGATGCCTTCTTACCCTCTAGGGGGGTTTTATCCAATGTGGGAGCAGCAGTTAGGTTCCATGAGTTGGTTACCGAATACTCACTGGCCTGATGCTCAAGGCCACTGGCATTTCCCGACTACAGCTCTGCTCCTTACACTCACTTCTACCCTCAAGCACGTAGTTTACCTACTGAATCTTAGCTGTTCAAAGATTTGCCAGTACCTCCTCCAGACATGATTTTTCACATCTCTGAACTTTTATATTATTTATTAATCTACATCTCAGGACACATTACATATTTCATGCTTTTATTTTATTTTTATTTTTGATATGGACACAACTTAGCAACCCAACAACAACAAAAAATTTTAAAGTCCTTTTATGGAATTTGTTACACCATTGCTTCTGTTGTTTATATTCTGGTTTTTTGGCCTTGAGGCGTGTGGGATCTTAGCTTCCAAGGCAGCAATTGAACCCATATATATACCCCCAGCATGGGAGGGTGAATTCTTAACCACTGGACCTCTAGGAAAGCCCCTCCATGCCTTTTAATTATTGCTAAAATTATTATTTTGAAATTATTTGAAGAAATTTTAAACATGTAGCAGAATAAACACTCATGTATGCCTTGTGCAGCTTTGAGAGTTACCAACTTTCTGCAGTTTCTGAATCCCCTATGTATTACACTCCTCAACCCAGCTCAAATTTATTTTGAATCATAGATTATGAGGATCTTGAAGTTAGGGACTGTATATATACATGTATACACATATACCAGATGTGTTCATATATACACTTTATTTAGTGTCTTCTGGGTAAAAATATATCCTCACTATGGAGATAGATACTCAATGCTATTATTTTGAAGATTTAATCTTTCTTAATTTTTAGAAACTTACAGTGAAAGTTGTGTATCTCTTTTTAACTTAGCATTTTATCATGAGCATTTTCTTTTTTAAAAAATTTTTTATTGGGGTATAATTGATTTATAATGTTGGGTTAGTTTCATGTATACATCAAAGTGAGTCTCTTATAAAAATACATAAATCCACTCTTTTTCAGGTTCTTTGACCATATTACCATGAGCATTTTTCAGTGTCCTTCAACATTTTTGAGAGTGCACTCTTTTAAAGGCAGCATAATATTCCATTGTATGAGTTTCCCATAATTTATTTAAATAGTTTTCTGTTGTTGACCACTGTCTTGAACATCCTTATATATAAATACTTGTCCTCATTTGCAGAGATATTATTAGGATAGTTTCCTAGGGAATTATTAGGTGAAAGGCTGTTTATGTATCTTGCCAAATTGCTGTCCATAGGCTGTGCCAATTCGCATTATTTTTATCTTATTAATTTGGTAGCTGAAAATGGTATCTGATTGTGTTCTTTTTAAGATTGGTATTTCCTGGATTATTAATGACATTGGACATTTTTCATGTTCATGATTCTTATTTCATGTGCTAAATAAGGTGTTATCTGGAATTGCAGTGAATGGTACATGCCATTTAATTTAGCTTCGTATCTAATGCTTTGCAGCGATGATCAATTACTTTTAGTATTTCATAAATCAGCTTTTGCTGTCTTTGGAACCAGAATGTCTGCCTAAGTGCAAATTATGTTAGTTGAAGAGTTAGTCTTAGTTTATTTTTTGAGTATTATTTTTCAAAGCCATCTCTCTGTATAATTTTCTCCTTTTACATCATATGACTTTGTTGAGAAATGTAATTCTGTCTGGAATTATTTAGTTTAGGTAAAAATTATTTGTCTAAGAAATACAGTCTTAGGTCTACATTTTAAATTTTGAAAAAAAATCATTTATTTAGGTAAAAGTTTTAAAGCCCTCATTGTATTTGAATTTATAGTGTATTTAACCTTCTTCTGGAATGCATTTAGAACTTTGTTTTAAAAGTGCCTAATGCAATTTGTATATGCAGTAAAATAAAAGTTGCCACTTTCATAAGTGAGGTTTTTAGTGGTAAGGCTGCTGTTTTGCTACGTGAAATTTCCAAAGTCCAGCATAGGCACTGAATGAAAACATTTACATTAATAAACTAGCATAGGTAAATATTTTCAGTTTCAGAAGAAAACGGAGAATGGCTTTTTACTGTTGGAGTTACTTTATTACCTAAATCTAGGTTGTAAATCCCAAAGAAAAACTAGCAGTTTATTAAAATCCCTTCCCTTCGTTACTTCGAATCAAATCATACTTTGCTGAACTATGTTCAAATATGTTGAAAAACAATTTACTGCTTTGTGTTGAAAAATAATATTCAAAGTATATGTGTTGTGTGGAGGAAACACTCAAAAACAGATCTACCCAGACATCAACAGGATATTATTACCCCAAAGAAATGACGACAGTTTGCCAGCTTGATGCGTAGAGGAAGGAAATTTACAAACATCTCCAAGAGAGGCATGTTGAGTGGTTGAAGGAAATGAGGCACGTCCTGCTTTTATTGTGCTTATTGGAGTGGGATTCCCAGAAGACTGAACAAGGCTGTCCTGAGACCTCTGTTTGGCAAGGATCTTGTTGACTCATATTTTATTTTTGTTTCAGTAAGGGTCTGCTATTGTTCAAATTTCTAATGTTGCTTATAAACACACAGCCAGTATCATTTCCCCTTCTATTGACTGATACGTACAAATAAATGAAAATCTGCCGTCACCATTAACTCGTGCTCTGTTTCCACGAAGCCAAGAGGAGTAACAGAAAAGTCTGCTTAAAAGACAGACCCATTACATGGATATCTTAGTTCAGGCATTTTCAAAGTGTATTTTAGAGTTTTAATCATTGGCTATGTTCAGTTCAGTTCAGTTGCGCAGTCGTGTCCGACTCTTTGCGACCCCATGAATCGCAGCACGCCAGGCCTCCCTGTCCATCACCAACTCCTGGAGTTCACTCAGACTCACAAGTTTATTACTTCTTATTCATGTGGTAAAGGAAAAGGGAGGTAAATATTTACGTAACTTTTTGTTGAAAGCCTAGTTTGTAGTTAAAAAGCTGGATCTAGTGACTTCTGAATGATCTTAAAAGTTGACTCACTGGACATTTAGGTCTGAGACCAGTTGGAAAGATTTGCAGTGTGAAATGCTTGGTTTAGAATAAGAAATTCATGTAGAGCTTTGAAACGTTTTAAAAATCTCTTGTCATTTTACACCTATCCATGAGAAAGTAATGGGAAATATTTTAAGTGTTTCTGCCTTTTTTAAGCTCTAACTTTTTTTTTTTTTTGGTTGTGTCTGTCAAAATGCCTGAGTGCCATAGCTTTCTCTATACAGAGAAATCCCAGAGTGGAAGTCTTTGGTCTTCTGCTGTGACGCAGTCTGCGGGGCAAGCCGAGGGCCGTATGTGGAGTGAAGGCTATGACTCTGTCCTCTGAACTCTGAGTCACGTGTGGTTACTGTCAGTCTTATTCACTGAGTGACAACGCATTGGGAGGAGACTTGACTTTTGTCTAGAGGAAATTTAAAGAGGACAAATGTGAAGGGGAAAAATCGTGCGAGAAAGTAGAAGGCTCATGTTGGTTCTAGTCTGGTTTTGCTTTTATTTCTCCTTGTTATTCCTTAGGATGATTGCTTTAGATAAAAAATTTTTCCCCTAGTCATTGTAATGTATGAAAAATTCCAAAGAAAATTATTATTTCATACCCTTCAAAGTTACGTTTCAGGAGAAAGATAGGGTCTGATCACCAAAGGAATTTCCCTGGCAGGAGTCCCAGTGTTTTAACTTCCTATGGTTTTCTCAACCCCCCTCCTTTTCCTTTAATTTTGACTCAGACCCCAGGAGTGTCTGATTCACAGGAATTCCAATGCGAGACAGGTTTACATGGTATCTGAGGGTCCAGAGGTGCTTGAGTCAGGATTTTGAGGAACGATATTAACTTGGAGATAACCCTCTATTCTGCTGCAAAGGGGCTGAGGATTTGGGGGCAGTCTTTTCAGATTCACATGAAGCCTTTTGAGATTTTGCCCCTGATGACCTGAAATGCCTTTAAACTATTTTCAAAAAGTCATCATTCTCTCAGCTCTTCAGTTTTGAAGGAGAACCTCAGTTTGGTTTATAATTCTGAAGGCTTCTTTCACACACTCTGCTGGCAAAGCTGAAAAAAATTAGTGGTGGGAGTACCAGTTGGACCAGGGGTGTTATGGTGGTGATGGGGGCCCATGTCTAGACGTGTGTGTGTGTGTGTGTGTAACACTTGTATGTTTGTTTGCTTGCTTGCTTTTAGGTAGCTATAGCTTTAGCAGAGGAAAATTTAGATAATATCAAGACTTTGGATGTCTCAGTCCTGCAGTAGTATGACTTAAAATTGTGCCCTATGTGTAATGTTGCTTTAGCAAATCCATAGTCTGTGGGGATAGTAAGTCGACAGACCATTCTTAATGTTACTTGAGTACTTGTAGAAAAAAGACACATATATGTATATTTTAATTTTAATTTCTCTAATTTTTGGTGTGAAATATTTAAGGTCAGCAATTTGTTGAACTCAGAAACAGAATAGTCTTCCTGTTTAAAAAGTATATTAAGATTTAATAAAATGCAGAGTCTTCCTACAATTTTTGAAAGAATATTTACTCTTTTGCATGTGGGCACGCAGAGTCGCTTCAGTTGTGTCCGACTCTGTGCGACCTTATGGATTGTAGCCTAGCAGATTCCTCTTGTCCGTGAGATTCTCCAGGCAAGAATACTGGAGTGGGTTGCCATGCCCTCCTCTAGGGTTTCTTGCCCACTCAGGGATCAAACCTGTATCTCTTGGGTCTCCTCCATTGGCAGGCAGGTTCTGTACCACTAACACCACCTGGGAAGCCCATTTACTCTCTTATTTCAGATCATGTGTTTTAACAGTTAATCAAAATGCAATTTAAATTTTATTTGGATTTTTTTTTAAGTCAGCACATCATTTTTTAGAAGTAAGCAAATCTCTTATAGGGATTATGAAATGACATTTTTCTTGCATCTAGCATGCATTGCAATTTTGTTACTGGCTGTTATTAAGTGTTCCTAGGAATAAAAGGGTATGCACAGCAACAGTATTTACTATAGAGATTCGTGGCATTTTAGAATGAAAGAGAAAGCAAATGTAAGCTGGGAAAGGTGGGCTTTCCAACATGGACTCTGGCCTTAAATCTCAGCTCTTCTACTTGCTTCCTAAAACTTGGGAAAACACAGTTTACATAATTTCTCTGTAAAATCAGGATTATACAAGTACCTGTTAATACAAAGTGGTGAGAATGAGTTGATACATATGAAGCATTTAGAACAGTGTTTAGCTCATAGTAACTGCTCAAAAGTAGTTTCAAGCTCTTAGCACTGTCAGCTTTAGAAAGGAAAGATATAAGGGGGCAGTTAGTTATTATTGGAAATAATTACATTGGAAAATCCAGCAAAATATTGACTTTCAGAATCATCCTCAGAAGTGGTCGTAGTGAAACTGCTCTAGCTGGGAAGATTTAGGAATGGCAGTCTTGTTGTAAGAACTGGGAGAGATGGCTCCTAGGCACAGTTTACTTAGTAAGCCTGCTGACCTGACTTTGACTGTGTTACGGATCACGCAGAGGAGGACCTTTTACTAAAGATGCTTTCAGGTTTTTATTTACATCAGTTTGCAGTTCAACATGCCAAATAATAAGGGGATTGAGAGGCATTTGTCAGGGGAATGGACGAAGGTTTGGGGGTGTATTGTGTGTTGGGGGGCACAGTCCTCCGCCCACCGCCCACCTTGTTCCATTGCCGCCGGTCAGGAGACCTCTCTGAGCCCCATGGGTCTTTTGCTCCAGGTGAACATCAGCTTGAAGGGGGAACTTTCTCGGCCACAAGTTTGCATCGGCGTTTTCTTTTTGTTTCGGTCGTTTCTGAGTCATGTGGGTCAGTTCCTCCATCAGTGGGCGAGCTCAGCCTGATGACTTTTAGGGGCTGGAGAGGCGCGCCCGCCCTGACCCTGGAGCCCAGTCCGTTCCTGAATAGGGTGCCCCCGACACAGACACTGAAGCCCACGTCTCCTGCCCGCCTCCACCTCCAGCCAACAGTATTTCTGCTTGGGCTGGAATTCAGTGCTTACGTTTGTGGTTGCCACCACTGTTGTTGCCTGGCGGGTATAAAGAAACTCCCGCCTGGAACCTGGTGGTCCAGTGGTTAAGACTCTGCATTTTGGCACGGGTTTAATCTGTGGTCGAGGGAGAGCCCATGTGTCTTAAGGTATGGCCAAAAAAATAAATAAAATATAAATAGTTTTTAAAAAGATGCTTTCTTCTTTATATCCACATGTGCAGTTGCCTATTAACTTGCAGCAGAACAGCACAGAAAAAGTACCTAAGTCTTTGGTAAGGAAAAAAGATAATTATGTAGAATAATTTTGAGTGCAGACATGCCTGTGGAAATGTCTTCGTTTAGTGTGTGTGTGTGCGGATGTATGTGGTGGGGAGCATTTCAGTGTGTGCATTAGTATAGCTGGACGTTTTTCCATTGTCCACTTGCTTTTATCTTGTGGAAATAAAAAGTGGTAATCAGAAAGCTGGTCAGAGGATTCCTGATTTTTTTTTTTTCATCCCAAATGTCTGATTTTACCTGGGAATGGAAAGTTACAGTCACAGCTCCCCCTGGGTTTGTTGGCATTATGCTTATTAGAAAGTAGCTTAATCTCCCAGCAGAGAGAGGAAGTGCTATTTTATGTCAGTCACATGGGCCGAGGATCACTGAACCAGAGAGGGAGCTGCCGCTGTCTGATTTCTGCTGCCGTGATCAGTGTTTGCAGATCTGGAGCAGCGATAGGAAAATGATCAGGGCTGTAACTATAACTGAGGTTTGAGGATTTCTCCTCAGAGTCGGAAGTCTTTAGAACTGGAAGAACACGCTTTCTAGCTAGCCTCTCCTCACGTCTTTGCTTCACAGGTGAAAAGCCCTGCTCCTCAGACAAGTGTCTCTTGGAGCTTAGGTGCTGAACAGCCGGGCCTCGAACTCAGGCCAGCTGACTCCATGTCTAATTATCTTTCAATGTAAAGGCATTTTTATTTTTTATTTTTGTAATAACCTTTAGATGAAAGCTGCTCTCATGTCACTGTTGAGGCTAAGGTCATGGACCAGATCTCTGTATCCTGGGTTTGAAACGTGGTTCTTCATCAAGTCATGGGTCCTTGTTCTAGTTGCCATTTCTCAGTTTCCTTATCTGTACCAAGTGAAAATGAAGTCGCTCAGTCGTGTCCGACTCTTTGCGACCCCATGGACTGTAGCCTATCAGGCTCCTCCGTCCATGGGATTTTCCAGGCAAGAGTACTGGAGTGGATTGCCATTTCCTTCTCCAGGGGATCTACCTGACTCAGGAATCGAACCCGGGTCTCCCGCACTGCAGGCAGACGCTTTACCATCTGAGCCACCAGGGAAACCCTGTCTGTTCCAAGGTGGTAATAATTTTATAGAATCGTTGTGAGGATCATTGAAGTTATTTCTTGTAATTTATTTAGGAGTCCTGGCACAAGATATGGAAGCAACCTACTTGTTCTAACTGAATGGATAGAGCAGATGTGATGGGTGTGTGTACACACACACACACACACACACAGTGGAATATTACTCACCACAGATAAAAGAATGAAATAGTGTCACTTGCAGCAAATGGTTGGATCTAGAGATTATCATACTAAGTGAAGTAGCTCAGGGAAAGACAAATATTGTATGGTGTTGTCTTTATGTGGAATCTAAAATAATGATACAGGTGAACTTATTTACAAATTAAAAATAGACCAGACATAGAAAACAAACTTATGGTTACTAAAGGGGAAAGAGGGAGGAGGGATAAATTAGGAGTTTGGGATTAACAGATACACAACTACTCTATATAAAATAAACAACAAGGACATTCTGTATAATACAGGGAACTATATTCAACATCCTGTAATAATGTATAATGGAAAAGAATCTGAAAAAGAATATATACACATACATATATATTGAATCACTTTGCAGCACATAAGAAACTGATAAAACATTGTAAATCAGCTATACTTCAATTAAAAAAGAGTGCTTGGTATAAGTGTTAGCCATAGTAATAATTGTTGTTATATTATTAATAATTATATAGTAATTATTAGTTTATCATCAATAATATGTTTTTTTAGACATTTTAGCTATCCAGCATATTACAGTAAAAAGGTGGCTTTGTAGGAGAGTAAGATTCCATAATTATCTAGTGAAATTGGGGCCATAAATCATTGAACATCTTGCTCCGTTTTTGTGTGAATTATTTGGATTGACTAAGTGCTCTTGTTACTGGGCTGGGTTACCATCTGCTGTGTTTTGCCTCCATGGGTCAGGCTTGTCCTCCTAGGGAATGAGGAAGTGGAAAGAAAGGCCAATAAGCGAACTTCAGAATGTATCCTAACTGTCTTGTTCACATTTATAGGACAGTTTTATTGCTGTAGGTAAGACGGATAACTGGGCATTATTCCAACATCTTGGCAGTTTTCCTTTTTCAAGGTACTAATATTAGGATTAGCATGTTGTTTTAAAGACATTGCCTTTCTGCACCTTATAATTGCTTGTTCTTGGGGGAGGCTTGGACGGTTTGAATTAGGGGCTTCCTGCCAAATACGGAAGAGGGTGTCTGTTTTGTTTGAATGCTTTGCTTGATTTTTAAAGTTGGGATTCATTTTGCCCGTAGAACGAATCAGAGGCCAGGGGGGTGTGCTTCACGCCTGCAGGGTGTGTCGCGTAGACTGGATGCAGACGGGGGCAGTGTAGGACGCGTGTAGGAATTGGGTAGCTGTTGTTTATTGTTTGGGTACTTCTGTTTGCTTTTGGTATTGACATCAGTGTCTGGCAGTACAGTGCTTTGTCTCATCTATTATAATTCTTTTTTTAAAAGTACGTATTTTCTTTACTGTATCTATATTCTTTTAGGAATATAACATTGTTGGTTATCTATATTATCTATTTTGTTGTTTTTGTTTAGTCTCTAAATCGTGTCTGACTCTTTTGCAACCGCATGGACTGTAGCCCATGGCTGTAGCCAAGCTTCTCTGGCCATGGAATTCTTCAGGGAAGAATACTGGAATGGGTTGCCATTTCTTTCTCCAGGCAATCTTCCTGACCTGGAGATCAAACCTGCTCTGTATTGCAGGTTACCATCTGAGACACCAAGGAAGTTTGTACCTTTTGAGCATTTCTTTTTGGTATTAATATCTGTTTTGAGGGGTAGAGTGATTTGCCTCATCCAATATGTTTCTGAGTCAAAGCCTAGATGTGTTCAAATTGTAACAGAAAGATGTAATCGTTTTTCTAAAGCGTTTAAGAAACATAGTATTAACACTTATCATAACTAGTGATTAAAACATTTTGTTGTTTTTATTCGAATGTTAGTAGCATTTCTTTTCATTAGAGAGCCTGATACTGTAAAAATTATTAGTAAGTGCCATTCTTTGTACAGAGAAATAATCAGTCCTTCTGAATGCGTTAACACTTCTCCATTTCTCTTAGGCAATTACAAAGCTTCCCTAGCTTGGTTTACTCTTCTTTCAGGGAGTCAGTATGAAAAGGTATAAAAATGCATGTACTCTATATTTAGGCCTGGTCATCAATTTCAGCTCTTAGAATCACTTATTTGTGGAACCTTAGGCAAAACTCATAATTTCTTCCTAGGCTGTTTCCATCTTCACATAATTGTTGTAAGGTTTCAAAGAGTTAAGCTCGGACATGGTTAAGCTCGGACATTTGTTCCCATGTATGCTCAAGGGATATGAGGTGCCTTTTCTGCCATGTCTGTATTTCTTACTGTTTTAAGGACTTGGTGGGAGCAGCGTTTGTTGGATTCAAACTTACCTTCTTGACAGTGGCCTTGCTGCCTCATCCTTGCTCGTACTTCCTAGTCAGTGTTGTGGAATGAACACACATTCACAAGGCTGGGAGACTGCCTTAGGAGAATTAAAGTAGGTTTCAAAGGCAAGTTGACTATGTCGCTCCTTGCTCCCTGCTGTATGTGGTAAATAGGCAAGGCCTACTACTGTTCCAGCCTCACAAAACTCAGTTTTCTGGGACCGTGCTGGAGTATACCTAGAATCCTGTAATGGGACGCGACCGTGGTGTGACTTGTGCTGGTTACTTTCTAGGTATTGGTGGAGGTCATGGATCAGTTGTTGTTGTTTAAGTCTCTTAAGTCGTGTCCGACTCTTTGCAACCCCGTGGACTGCAGCATGCCGGGCTCCCCCGTCCTTCAGCACCTCCTGGAGCCTGGGAGGATTCTTGCCCATTGAGTCAGTGGTGCTGTCGAACCATGGATCAGGGTTAGATTCTTGTTCATGGAGACCCACAGGCACTCTGCCAGAGAGCTGGACACTATTGCTAACATCTCTGTGACCTTGGGATAGTTACCCCCTCGGGCTCCATTGACTCACCTGGCCTAGAAGGAGGAAAATGCCTGCTCTGTTCTCTGAGGCTGCTTTTGAAAATGGATGAAATAATAGGGAAAATCCCATCCGTGAGTATGGAAGAGGGTTGGTGGTGGTGATGAAGATGATGAAGGTGGTGATGCCCCAAAAGACCAAAATACAGACTGAATCCATGCCTTTCCAACTGGGAATTTCCAGCAGTGCATGGTACTAAACATTTTCTGTTTCTGACATCCATTGTATTTTGTCTGACTAGGAAATGGACCTTCACAATTCAACACAAATACACTAAATTTTATTTCCTTCTGTCAGTGAGGATCACTCTAATCTTAGAGGTATAGCCGGTTGAGATCATCTGACATGAGGAGTTTCAAAGTTATACTCTGCTTCCCTAGTAACTGAAGTAGTTCAAATAACACACATTCAGAATGAATAAGGGTAAGTCAAAGGTAATTAATATCTATTGGTAAGGAGCTGGCACATACCAAGGGTCAACAGTAGACATTTTTTAGAAATTGGAATGTTACATGGAATTAAAGTATTCCGCTTTGAAGGTTGAATATCTGAAGATACCTTCTTTCAAGCTGTCTGTTAAGAGGAAGTTAATATTCATTTTGTGTATCCTACATGAAACTCTTACACTGTGACATTTTTCTGTCTATTAAATAGCGTTAGAAAAAAGAATGAGTTAGTTCCTTAACTTTTGTAACTTGCATGTAAGTTCCTTTCTTTGAATTGCATGAGAATCGTGTCTTCTTTGTGTAAAATATGAGATGTCATAGAAGTACTATTGCAATGCCATTGGCTGTGTATTGCAAAGTCAGAGTTTATGTTTACATTTCCCTGTATTGTCTGGCTTTGTGATCCTGGCTTTAAAAGGCATCCAAAAATAGCAACAAAGAGTAAATTATGAGTTGGGTGTATTAGGTTGGTTTGGTCTGTTCACTGACCTGCTCTTTTTCCCTGGTTACCAAGGATGATCTAAATTTCTAATCCAAGCTCCCTGTACTGTGCTACGGTGTCCTTTAAATGTCACAATAAGCTGAATGAAACTATTCTAAGGTGCCAGCGGGCAAAAACCTATATGTGATGCCCAATAGATAAGTCTAAAGACTTCAGATATCTAGAAATAGTGCAAACTTCCTAGAATTCAGTAACTTGAAGAAATAAGGTGTTGTGGGAGGACCCTGGTGAAAGGTATATGACATCCAGCTCCTTTTCTCCATCATGAGAGAAAAGATGAAAAAACAGTATAGAGAGAAGGAAACATATCAGAAGGGTCTGTTTTGGTCAGTTTTTTTTCACGTAGAGGATTGCAAATTCACATGATATTTGCTGAGTGAAACAGGTTATCATGAACAGTCTCCTTTAACTGTCAAACCTATAAAACACTATCTTTGAGTTGCTACTTATCTCTGGCCAGCTCTCTTTTTCTCCACCTCATTGTTAGAGTTTGTATGATTGGGGATGGCATCTTCTGGACGGGATTGCTCACGATCCACAAAGCCTGTTCCTCCTCCTGTTGAAAGGAGGCGCAGTGGAAGTCCCCCTCTTTGCCTTTTCATGGTACAGGTTGGTGGAGCAATCAAAACCCGCAGGATGAAAGCCCCAAAGCTTCCTGTTTCCAACTGTTTTCCTCAGTGAAGATTTTTTTTTTCCCTCTCCCAAAGATGATGCTTCCTTTCAAGAGGTTTTTAATTTGCAAACTGTTTCCTCAGTTTATTTCACTGCAGTAAAATGTGTTCCCTCTAGGTCATATCTATCTCTTTTAAAACCCATGCTGTCCTTTTCACCAGTGTTAGTTGCTACTCAAAAGAGCAAATGTGATTTATAAAGTCCCTTTAATGAGGTACAAAGACCAATAAACCTTTGCCACTGGAGTTTCATCTCTGGTTGCTTTATTTCATTTATGAAAAATTTTAGATGCCAAAAAGCCATGGAGAATGCTATTAATTTGACCATTTAATATTTGTAAACAAAGCAGTTCAGGGTAAAATATGTTGTCACAGCCTGAAGGTTTATTGTGTGGGTTTTTTTTTCTCTTACAAATGCAGTATAATGATAAGTAATTTGTTTAATGTAAATGCTTAAAATTAAAATTAAGGCACTGGAAACTGCATAAATGCTAAATGAACATTAAGAGTGGTTTGATTTATTAAGTAATGATGGGAATAAAAATATTCTTTTTTAACGGATGGTTTCTACTTCACTTCTAGCCTTGACATTGTTTCTGAATTTACATTTGTACATTCTGCTTCTTTTGGGGTCCAGGAGCTCTCAAAATGAATTCTCTTAATCACTCATTAAACATAATTCAAAAAATGTTAACTAGACCTTCTACCCATTTCCTGGATGGTACAGGCCTCTTGCTTAGTGATGATAATCACTCCACATTGACTTGTACTTAACTTGTTTGTGAGCTGCCCTTCCATGCATACCAACATGAGCCAGAAGTTCCACACTTCTCTCTCTCTTGCCTTTTCCCAAATATTTATACTTACCTACCAAAAGTGGGGGAATTTACCAGCAAGAGGCTTCGCATTGCTGTCCTGTTATTTGAGCTAATTCTTTGCGATATAGAGAAGCCAGTGGCATATGGGAGATAACCAGCTCATTTCATTTTCACTTTAATGCTAACTCTAACATATGCTTTTGAATTGAAGTGGGGTCCCAAACGCAATATATGTTAAAAGAATTAAACACTAAAAAAAAAATGCTCCCCCTTATTTACTCCTGTTGCCTGCTCCTCTGAGGGTAAATGGCTGATAGAGCTTCAAATCATGAGCATGCCTATTTTATCTGTACTGTTTAATAGAGAGCTATGAAAAAAATGGCAATTAACATATTCAGACAGAAAATCATCCTGGCTGAATGACTCATTAAATAGTCGTATAAACAGGATGTGCTGAAATGAACTGGTACAAAATTTAGTTTCATTGGTCTTTTTGCTCATTATCAGCACTTTAAGAAGCAGACTTGTGGGTGCTTGGAGGACACTTAAATTTCTTTTCTCTTTATTTTTTTCTTAAATACTGCTCCCCTCCTCCACCCGTTTCTCCCCCCCTCCCCCCGCCATCCCTCATTCCAGGCTAACATCCATCTCAACGTGAAGTGTTATGTTGGAAACCAACCAAATCGGGGCTAGGAACTTCTGAGGTTTGTCCCGGCCAGTGGTTCTCAGCCCCTGTTATTAACATATTCAGACAGAAAATCATCCTGGCTGAATGACTCATTAAATAGTCGTATAAACAGGATGTGCTGAAATGAACTGGTACAAAATTTAGTTTCATTGGTCTTTTTGCTCATTATCAGCACTTTAAGAAGCAGACTTGTGGGTGCTTGGAGGACACTTAAATTTCTTTTCTCTTTATTTTTTTCTTAAATACTGCTCCCCTCCTCCACCCGTTTCTCCCCCCCTCCCCCCGCCATCCCTCATTCCAGGCTAACATCCATCTCAACGTGAAGTGTTATGTTGGAAACCAACCAAATCGGGGCTAGGAACTTCTGAGGTTTGTCCCGGCCAGTGGTTCTCAGCCCCTGTTGACAGTCAAAATGAACTTAAAGGGTTTTTTGTTTTTTAATGCACAGAACATTTTGATGATACTTCATTTCTTGGGGTACCTCATTTCTTGGGATACCTCATTTCTTCTGATTTTGTAGGTTTGGGGTTGGGCCTGTGCGTCTGTATTTTAATAAAAGGTCCCACTGGGGTTCTGATAGCCAGCCAAGCTTGAGAACCCCCTCACTGATTTGTGTCCCCTCAGGGTAAAACTCTCTTCCCCCACGTACCTGATCTATGGCCATCTGGCCTCCCTCGACGTGGTTTGCAGTCCTGGCTGTGTGTTACCGTTACCTGGGGACCTGGAAAAACGCTGATGCTTGACTCCGCCCCCAATTAAATGGGGGGTGGGGGTGGGGTGTTGAAACCTCCCTCGATGACTCTAATGTAGAGTCAAGTTTAAGAAGTTCTGTCCTGTTTAAACAGAACTGTTTACAGGGATGGCTACAGAGGACCTTTCTAGTTTTCTTTTACAAGGTGCTTTACCTGTGTAAAACCACTCTCTGTACGCAACCCCCACCCCTGCCCCGCTCCAACCATACACACACAACTGAAGTTTTTGTCTCTCTTGAGGCTTTCATCGTTTCTTGGTACCCTGTCCTCAGATGGGAACAGAACGCTTTGCTCTCGTGTGGTGGCGGGTTCCTGCTCCTTCCTACCTGAGTACTGCAGATGTGTTGGTATAACCTTAGCACCCCATGAAGGCCAAGTAAGAAGAAGAGCAGGCCAGTAGTTCAGTGAAGGAAAGAGTATCCATTGAGTCCCTGGTATGCTCCAAGGAAAATAACAGTTTTCCTGTTCAGCAGTCCTGAATGAACAGTTTTCCTCTCCAACAGGTGGTCACAAAAAGTTGGAGCCTTTCCTTAGGTTGATTACTACAAGTATGTCTTGGACCTGTTCTATGCAAGGTCTGGGATCAGCCCGTAATTGCAGATGAAGAGAAGTGCGTTCCCCATTTCGAGGGGAGGAGAAAGAGTCGTCTTGCGCATTGGTGCGTGAGAACTGCACTTCCCAGCTGCCCAGTGGGACTTAAGTCTTCCCTGCCTCTTGAGGAGCTTCCAGGTGGCTCAGTGGTAAAAGAACCCACCTTCCAGCGCGGGAGGTGCAGGAGACCTGGGTTCGATCCCTGGGTCAGGAAGATCCCCTGGAGAAGAAAATGGCAACCCACTCCAGTGTTCTTGCCTGGAAAGTTCCATGGACAGAGGATCCTGGGCAGACTACAGTCCATGGGGTCTCAAAGAGTCAGACACGATTCAGCTACTGAGCACACAGTGAGGACATGAGGCTCAAAGAGATTTCCTCAGAGACTTAGGCTGTTGTGCTAGCAGGAGTGAGGACTCCGTCTGGTCTACTCTGGGTAGCAGAAGCCCTGGATCTCTGGTTATGGAAGATGGTCATGCCTTAGCGTCTAGGCTGGTAGCCTGTGTAGGGCTGGAAGGCCCATTGTCAAGGTCAGGCAAGGGGAAGGTCAGTTCCTGCGGGACCCTGAGCATGTCTGTCTCCTTAAATATCCTGTGTGTGCTTCGCTTTCCTCACCCCATTCTCAGAGCTGGGGTGCAGCAACTGAGGTCAGGGGAACCATCAGCAAGTTAGGTTTTTCCGCCTTTTGCTTTATTAACTATGACTGATAAAGAGCCTCCTTGCAGAGACGTCTTGTTAGACGCCCAGGGAAGGCAGCACTTGTGTGACTGACGTGCTGGCGGTGCCCGTGGCCACGTGTGTCTCCCCGGTGGAGGAGGATCGCCCTGTTATATTTTGTCAGTAGGTATAACAAGTGGGTAGTGGTTTGTGTATTCCACTGTGATGAGTTAATCTTGTGTTCATTGTAGTAGCACTGATCATAATGAATTAATTTGGTATTCATGTGAATGTCAGAGTGTCTTTTTCTCTTCCAGTTTCCCGTGGCCTTAGTTACGGGCACTCAGCAGTGTGACACATCCTGGTCCTGTTCTCACTTTGACGCCTCAGGATTCACCCCTTTCCACCTCATATTATGTGGTGTTCTTTTAAAAAGCGATTAAGTTTAATGTTAAAATAATTGCTATTGTAGTAACATTATGTTTAATATTTCCCCTCCTTTTATTTTACTAAATAAGGGAAATAAGGTAAATGTTACGACAGATATAACCACCAGGTTGAATGATATGGTTAATATCTTGTATA
This sequence comes from Aepyceros melampus, assembly GCA_006408695.1. Lineage (NCBI taxonomy): Eukaryota > Metazoa > Chordata > Mammalia > Artiodactyla > Bovidae > Aepyceros > Aepyceros melampus. The sequence goes on along the minus strand of SJXQ01008262.1, from coordinate 634,161 downwards.
TTTTAGTTTGGTTTTAAAAAAAAAATCTAAGGCAAATGTTTGTAATTTGTAGCTTTATTGAAGACAAATATTGCACTCCCTTATGCAAATATGAAGTAATGAAAACCGCATGCAGTATATAATAGTTTGCTCTTCTTTTAATTTCTTCTCTCTTCTTTTCCTCTCAGACAAGATTGATAAATGTATGTGCATATATTATTTATCTGTTCATGTAAGGACAGATAATTGGCTATTAGATATGGTAATTGCATAAATAGATCTTATTCAAACTCATTTCCTTTTCTGTTGATAAAATAAATGTTTTTGTGAAATGGGAATAGATACTGAAATAGAAGTGCCTGATTTAGGATTGAGAAACCAGGTACCCAAACAAAAAAAAATCAAACCAAATCCTGGGAATCTTTTTTTTACCAATTCGGGCTTCAGCCTATGTGCTGCTGCTTAATTTGTTCATCATGCCGGCTAATTATTGAAGATATTTTATAATAGAACAAGGGTTTCCTTCATCACTTACCCACCTGCTTGGCTGATTTGCTCCTCCTGGGAACGTGGGGGAAACTTTTGAGGAGAGATTCTGTCCTTATGATCATCAAGGTGCCATTTTGGGTTTTCCTTTCAGTTTAAACTAGGAAATGGTACCAACCTCCCCCTCCAGACTTTCCCTAGTGGCTTTAAGCAGATTTATTTTTCAAAACACTTACAGGCCCCGTGTACTCTGTGAACAGTGGCTGCATCCCACCCTAGCGGCTGCGTCTCAGCATTGGATGGGTCCCCTGTATATTTTATGCACAGGAAGAAGGAAGGCCTTGCAAATGGCAAGGACCATGTAGCTGGATTGCTGTTGCTCTCATTATTTTCATTATTCTTGTAACAGATTATACAGTAACATGCTAACAAAGACTTATGGCTTCATGAAGTAGGAGAAAATCTTGGGATGGAGGAGAAAACTCATGCTTAAACAAATGTCTATATAATAAGAGGAAAACAAAACTTAAAAAAAGCTCTAAGAGAATTGCTTCTAGTATAAATATTGTTATTAACATTTGCTATGATGTGAAGATCTTGAAAGTAATTGTTTATGCATTTCTGGAGTTTAGATATGTTGTGTGCCTATATGTGCATGGTCGTTCTTGGAAGGAGATCTTTTTTTCTTTTTTTAGTGGTTTTTTTTTTTTGTTGTTGTTATTGTTGCTTTTTGTTGAACTGGAACACATAGCTATTGAATATGCAATGAAGAGAAAATTTATGGAGGGCAGAATTATGAGTAACTGAGGAAAGTTTAATTACTTTTATAATTTAGATAAGCTTCATAATTTATTGTAACACACTGTACTTTGGCACACTTTGTAACAATTATAAAGCACTTGAATTTAGGTTCTTTCCTTGGCAGCCATGAACAGAGTTAGCTGTAGGGAAACTCTGAGCGTTTAGTTTTCATCTCAGACTTGCATTAAAGCCTTTGGCTGTAGTGGTTTTGTTGCTTTCCTCTACATGGGTTTTATTTCTCTGAAAAACATGTATTACCATGTGGCAGGCTTGCGGTTGTAAACCTGGAAGCAAAGCTGAAGAAAGGACACACAGATACCTCTCAGTGCCCAAGGCAAGGGAAAGAGAACCTCGGGGAGAAACTCAGATGACTCCTGCTTGAATGAAAAACAAGTAGCCCTCACCACCCACCTCCTCATGATGGAGGTCCCAAGTAATGCAAGCTCTTCAGAAATCCAACAACATGTATTTTTAATGAATATACATTTATTTTCACAGTTAAAAAAACGAGCAGTGTAAAATGACTCTTTTAGGTCTGGATTGTTTTGCTGTTACAAAAACTGCTGCCCAGAATCCAGCTTTTTGATACTGCTATTTGTACAAAATTAACCTGATTGATTATCCATTTTTGTCAGGGCTTTTCATGTGCAATTGCCATATTGATTATGTTGATATTGAAAATAATGAATAAAAGCATGAGATCTTAGCAACTGATTTTGATTGTTGTGAAGATATTTTTCTTAAAAGTGGTGTTTGTTTGCAGTCTGGGAATTTTTACATTGACATTTTCTGTTTAATAACTATATTGGAAAAGAGAATTAACGCCCATAAAATCTACTTGCTCAGCTTTTCTCATAATGAAATGATCCTAACAGTTTTGTGTAACACTTTGAACTTACAAAATGCTTTCATATTTACTGTGTGCTTAGGACCAGATTAAAAAATTGAACTAAATTCTTCATTTCAAAGTAGAAATAAGTGATGAACCAACTTACAAACTTTTGTACCTCAAGTACCTTCTTGTATTCTCTAGTTTCTTTAAAAGCCTGTGGGGGCTTTGGTTCAGGTTTTAGATTCACATGTTTAAGTGTAGGCTTTTGATAAGTCACGTGGAGCAAAAAACACTGAAGCAACTCATCTGTTGGGTTAAATGAATTAATGGTCTGAATCAAACAGGTTTTGAATTGTTAAAATAATAAAACCAGTAGCCCTGTAGTTGAGCTCTCGATGATGAAAGAACCAGGCTGAAGAATGCATTTATTTTCTTTTAGAAAGAAAGTCAACACTCACTTCTTTGAGCTGTGTTGCTTTCTATAGATTTTTTTAAAAATCTGTTTTAGATCTTTATAGATGTTGCAATAAGATACTCTTCTCTTAATATAGGATTAAAAGGATCAAAGTTAACAACTTTAACTGAGACAGTTTGAAATAAAAAAAATAGTTTATTATCTCTGTATTCCTTTCAACATTTATGTTCTTAGGAAAGTGAAATGTATTGAATGTTGTCCTCCTGGAAAGGATCACATGGAGAGAATAATCATTCCCTTGTCTAGCTTCCTCTGGGTTGTTTTCATGTTGTAGGTGACTGTGTTCTCCTTTGCAAATAAATGCCGTTCTCCTATTCATGTTCCTGATGACTGGTATCCTTAAACCCTTTTGTTAGAGTATTATTGTCATTTATCCTGAAAAATGTCTCTGATTGTAGTGCCCTAATACTGTAAAATCAATGGGGACTGAGTTCAGTGGTGCTAAGCGGTGTAAGGCAACCCTTTAAATGCAAATGCATCAGGGCTAGTTTTAATGTAATTTTAATAAGGCTGAAACCATTTTGAAGTAGACTTAAATCATAATACTAATCTCAAAAGACTCTATTTAGCTGAGAAGGCCCTTTATTCTCACTGGTCATTTTTTCCCTACGTGCATCTAAACCACCTTTCATCTCATGCCATGGTTTTCATTCAGGGTATCTTTTTTCTCCTTTAAATGGAATATATGTACAGTTTGTGGCTACTTCATTAGTTGGAGATGAGCCTATATTAGCAAAAACTATTTTACTTCTTTTTCTGCCTGGTTGTATATTCCTAACCAGTCTTCGTTTATAAAATAAATGATAAATATTTTAAATAAATTGCTATGTTATGGCCAAAGAAGTTAAAAAAAAAAAAAACAGTTGTCAATTCTAAGGAGAGAAGTCAAGAATATAATTTAGTATTTTAATATAGGTGAGTGAATGCAGAGTCATAAAAATGAGGAAAACATTTGCAAAAGGAAGTCTCATCTGAAGTTCAATTTATGGCAGTAGTCTGAGTCTCTAGGTTTTACCAACATACACTATTTCAATGTATATGTGAAGTGTATGTAGCTGTTTATACTTGGGCTGATGATGTGCAGGACAGTCAACTTGGGGAGGTAAAATTGGATTAGGGACCAGTTTAATAAAAGATCACAGAAACTGCAGGAAGATTGGGGTGGGGTCTTCCCATATGGATTATTATCACATCCTTTGTGCAGAAGCAAAGGAGTTTTGGTCTTTGGATATGAATACTAATTTATAATATTTAATTAAATAATATGATTAATTATACTATTAATTGTACTATTAATCATACTATTTAAATAGCATGATTATGTATACCTTATATAATTGATAGATTAATTTTCCCACATTTTCCTGTGTTCAAGAATTATCTAGGAGGGCGCACTTAAATGCTAAAGTCTATACTTTATTATTATATTGATCAGCTTTTAATATAGTTTTTATAATTTACAAACAGTAATTTAAAATGTCAGTTGCTCCAAGGCCTACAAAAGCAAGCCCAAAACAATAAATGGTAGTAGGATCATACATATCAATAATTACCGTGAATGTAAATGGGCTAAACCTCCAACCAAAAGACACAGATTTGCTGAACAGATGAAAAAAACAAGACCCCTACGTATGCTGTCTATGAGAGCTCTACCTCAGACCTAGGGACACATACAGACTGAAAGTGGGGACCTGGAGAAAGATAGTCCATGCAAACGGAAATCAAAAAAAGTAAGAGTAGCAATGCTTGTATGAGATGAAATAGAATTAAAATAAAGACCACTACAAGAGAGAAGTAAGGACACTACATAATGATCAAGGGAACAATCCAAGAAGAAGTTATAACAATTACGAATATTTATGTACCCAGCATAAGGGCACCTCAACACATAAGGCAGATGCTAACAACTACTAAGGGGGAAATCAACAGTAACATAATAATAGTGGGGAGACTTTAATACCGCACTCACACCAATGGAGAGATCATTCAGACAGAAAATTAATAAAGAAACACAAGCTTTAAATAATACATTGGGCCAATTGGATAGGGCATTTCATCCAAAAATGGTAGATTTCAGTTTTTTTCTCAAAAGAATGTGAAACATTCTCCAGGATAGATCACATCTTAGGTCACAAATCAAGCCTTGGTAAGTTAAAAAAATCTAACCTTTTGAATGAATAATTTAGACTATCATTTTCTAAAACCTTGTTAATAGAAATTTTATTTTGAGTGAATTTGCATTATATTTTGTAAACCACCCAAGAGGGTGATATAGCTACTTTGACCAGACAGCTCTTTTCTCATGGGATACCTCCCATGTTGAACATTCTGTAGAAAACAACTTAAGAAAATGCTCACTTAATCCCAAAGTGTTTTTGCCCCCAGTCCTTGCTAGATGGTGGTGGTGTCTAGTTTCTTGTTTTCCAAATAGTCACTAATCCTTTCACTTTGTTTAGGACAGTTTTCTAGGATAGCTGTGCTACTCTGCTAACAATGTTCTTCTTTGGAAATGCGGCTTGCGATAGTGAACAACTCAAAGACTTTAACACCACACAGTAGCTGTTGTCCTTGAGAGGCGGCTAGGTCCGTCAGCAGAGATGTTCTGGCTTCATTTCATGGCTTTTGTCCATTTCCTTGGAGAAGGTGTGTGTGCGCGTCTCCTTCTCCTACCCTCTGAGCAGTTTGGTCATGGTGGTAACTAATGAGTCTAGAGCAGGACCTTGAAATGCACTTGACTTTGGACTCCAAGCGTGTGATGTCAGTGAGTGAAGCCGACAGTAGGAAGAGGAGGGTATGGGCTGCCCATGTGGGCACGGCACACCTGGCATTCCAGCATCTCCAAGGATCCTGTGCTGAGCGAACAATATGAATTCAGAGCCAGCAGTGTCTCATCCTTGGTGTGAAGGCAAGAAGTCAGAGGACTTGAACACACGCCAGCCCTGTTTATCTGCCCCCACCACCTTTGATTTTGTTTTTATGTGCACATCTTTGTTTAATTCACAGCAAGCAGAAAATAATCTGGATTTTAGGCATAAAAAAATGATATTTCCATGGTTGTGTATAATATTGGTCAAAAAGAACAGATAAGAAATACTTTAGAAGCTTCTGGAATAAAGAAAGCATGACGTTTAACCCCACAACTTTCCACTCTTCTGGAATAGCGAATGGCTGCTGCTACTGTTAATAGACTCCACGGCTTATACATCCAGGGAAATCGAAGACACCTGAAAGAGTGCACAGCAGAACCTGAACGGTAACTTCAAACAGTGAAGAGCTGAAAGCTAGAAATACTGTCATCTAAATGAAGGTTCCAGAGACAATTCCTAAAATACGTTCTGAGATATGGGACCTCTCTGCACTTATTTGAATATTGGTTCTTATTTCTGTGATCAGTATTGAACTTGATGCCTTCTGATGTCCTGTTTGGCTCTCGGGTTCTACGAAGCTGAGTCTGAGATTAAATTTAGGTCTGAGATTGACGCATGGGAGGACTGGTTCCTAGATGCCCTAGCACTGAGAGGTTATTGATTTCTCCCTTGTAAGACAACTGCACAGAAGTACAACTTGCATCAATCGGAACAAAATGTTTAACAAGTTCTGAGTATAGAAAACTGCTTTGCAATGTGAATTTCAATGATTCCGAAATTCAGCAAAGCTGATTAAAGACACTGCCCTCAGACACACATGCTCATTTTCTCTGTCTTCTACTTTTGACATGCTGTTTATTTTACTTTACTTGGCATCTGAGAATTTTAATGCTGAGATTGTTAAGTCGGTGAGCAAAACTAAAATGTGTCAAGAGAAAACCAGGGCCAGATGCATCAAAGAAGGTAGGAAGCACACTGCATGTCCTTTAACACCAAGGTGTAGACGGAGCCCATTAAACCATTAGTTAAGTGGTAATAAGGAGCAGGAGCCTGATTAGATTACAGAATCTTCTGTATGTGGACTCGGGCTGTGAAAACATAACACTTGATCTTCACCGCAGTGCCACGAAGATCCAATTAAAGGACTGCTATGTGCCCAGATTTGGGGACATAAAGGGCAACTGGATTTTGAAGGAAAGATGGTAAAGGAACACCTGCAAAAATCTGCTTTTCTGTGCGACAGACTGGGTAATTGCATATGCAGATGGATAGTTAGGGATATAATTACTTGATTTGTGAACACAAATGCCCTTTCGATTGTGTGACTGTTGAATTTTGCAGTGACAGGTGCGTACAGATTGCTGTGTGTATATCCTTTGCACCTCTGTTTAAATATTTGGCCTGGAGTCTGTCTTCTATTCATTCTGAACGTAACTGCTCTCCCCTACTGATGGTCTGAGGGGATTGTTACAGCTCTTCATGTCTCTCTAACTTTTTCTCGTAAATAATAACCTTAATTTGAAACCTTGACTAAAAGAAGGACTGCATGCAGGCATGTGGTGGAAAGGCTTCCGAATTATGCACAGTAATTCATTTTTTAAAGCTGCTGGATGTAACTCATTAGTTTTCATTGTTTTCTCAAAATAAGGAAAACTATTAACCACACAGCAGACTAATAGCCTGGATTCCCCCCCACCCCAATAATCAAGTGAAGTTTAATGGAAAATCATCTTTTGAAAGACTTTTTTTTTCCCTCTCTGCTTTTTCTTAACCTTTCCATTATTACTTTTGAGATATCTGTTCTAATCTCTCTCAACTCAATAGCATTCTTGCTTATCCTCTATGTCAACATTTCTTTGTCGCACTGGAGATGTTCATCAGAATACTGGTGTGGTCCAAAGGAGATTTTTTTTTTAAACTAAAGAATTTAAATACCTTCTTATGTGGAGGGCCAGATTCTTTCTGGATTCATTCTCTGACCTTATGGAGAAAACGGAGGGCAATGTCTGATGAGGTGACTCACGTGGCAGAATGACACGGCAAATTATTGTCATATTTTGTACAACTATTTAGTTTCTTTTTTACTCCTTTCTAAATCAGACTGTATCTAAACTATTTGGGGGGGCAGAGAAGGGTTAACAGTCCTTATTAGTAATAATACTACTTAGGAAAACTTGCATGTACTATTCGTTTCTATGTGTGTGATATTCTGCTATGTTTAATGCATCGAACCATCTCATTTAACCTGTCAAACACCATATACTGTTACTCCCATTTCACAGATGAGGAGGCTGAGATAAAACAGGATGAAATGTATTACCCCTGTCATAGTTCATCAACAGAAAGAGAATAGCATTCAGAAATATGTGGCTCTCTGTAGCCTCTATTGATTTTTTTTTTTGGCTAAAGTCAAATTTGTTAAAAGATTTATGTGTATATATTATATACATAAAATAATCTTGAACCTGCCCTAAAGGAACTGAATCTGTATTTGCCCAGAGAGGCAAAGCAATCACACAGATTCTAATTTGAGTGGCTTGGATGTGAAGACGTCCCAAGGCTTCTGCATAGAGATGTTGTAATTTCTAGATGTTTCTTTGTACTTCCTGCTCTTCTAAGGCACATTTTCTCAGTAAAATAGATGCTCTTGACACTTTGAGAGCCAAAGTGTAGGGATTAAATTTACCCACACACGAAGATTCAAAACCGTTCTTTCTGGTTCTTCACGTGCCATGAAAAAGTACACGCGTGGATGGGGGTATTGCTGCTGGAGGGGGGGAGGAGCTGGCACGTTTTGCTCGAATAATGTTCAGAACCACCTGCTTTGAATGTGGTCTGATTGAATCAGATGCCGACCGCCTTTCATCACTACTTCAAATTGGGATGTGTTTTGTTTTGATATCTCACATGTGCTTAGGTGTTAGCGGTTTCAAATTGTTTAAGAACAGGCTCTCATCATGGAGTGTTGTTGAATCCTGGTGGGAAGGGGAGGGGCGGGAGGATGAGATTTGAAAGAAACTTCTTGAGTATTTCTAGGTCTGTTTAAAGATGATGTCGTCTTATGCGTTGGGTTTATTTGTGTTCAGGATGCAGATTGCCTTGTGGAAAATGGCAGACCGTTTGCCTCACAAAAGGTTCTCTTGTGTTTGGCTGGGGGGTTGGTTCATTTTTTGTGTGTTTCAGCTCTTTTTTATGGTCACTTCTCCTATCAGCACATTAATCATTAATGGCACTAGGTTCTCCAGAGATCTTGGGGCTCTGTGGGTTCATCTTTTTCTTTGGGGGGTGATGGCTAACACTCACCCTGCGATTTGTCTGCTACTTGAGATTCTGAATATCATTAATCTCCTCTTTGATTGCAACATGTGGACACTTGTCGGCAAGGTGACTTGCAAAAAAACCAGAAGGAGAGATTATCACTCACTGGCTTCCATTAGAAGTGTTGGGGGCAGGTTGGAGGGTGGGCCTGGGGAGAGGCTTGGAGAAAGTTCAGATTCCTTGGCTTTATCTGGAAAATTCAGATTTAGTACCGCCGGGTGGTAGCCAGGAGTATGTATTATAAGTGGTGCTTGAGATGACTAATACAGGTAGGTCACAGGGTCCCTTGGAATTAGGGAAACTCTGGCTCTAATTTACACCCCAAGGACTTCCCAGTGGTCTAGTGGTATAGACTGTTTGCTTCCATTGCAGGAAGTGAGGGTTCAATCCTGGTCAGGGAAATTCCGCATGCCACGTGGTGTGGCTGAGAAAAACAAAAACCAACCTAATCATCAACACCCCAGCATTTCTCCAGCTGGGTGCCCCTGCCTCCTACCTTGCTCGCCATTTTTTTGTCACGCTCAGATTCCTGGCCTCCTCTGGGTCTGGTGCCCAGGACCAGCATCTTTCATGGGTCCCCTTTGGGATGCACATTCATACTCAATTTGGAGAACTGCCTCTCCAGAGATTCTGAGTTACAGGAACTTGTGGAGGAAATGGGAAGATTAGAAATGAGCCTTTAACATCTGTACAGATACACAGAATCCTCAGAGCAGGGGACAGGTGTGTTTGGAAAGCTTGTTTTGTAAAGAGAGTCTTTTTTCCCTTTGACTTCTCTTATTTACAGTGAAGCTACATTTCTGAATTAAAAAGAAAAGAGAGGGAAAAAAGAACAGGGACAACAAAAGCTTCTGGAGGCACACCAGCCGCGGCGGCCGGGGCTGGTTTCCCTTTGTTCTCCTTGGTGACAGCTGTTTTCCCAGCTTCTGTCCATTCAGTCCTGGGCCATGAGGATGCAGGACTATAAGAATTGGAGACCCTGGATCAGTGGGATCACCCGCCCAGCCCGGAACACCTCTCTGAAGTTCGCACTGCGCCCTGAGTTGGCTGAGGGTGTGCTTTTGTCTCGGCATTTATGCACTTTTCAGCTCTTGGCCCAGCCTTGTTGCCCCATTGTGCATTTTTCTGGCCACCACTCCTCTCTTTTTCCCTCCATCCTCTAATTTTTAACCTCCTTTGAGACCAAAATCTTGTAAGAAAAGACTTTTCAAAGTCAGTCTCACTCCTGATGGTCTAATACTCATATGTATGTAACAGAGAGCCATGGTATGTTTTGAAATGTATACCTTTATTTCTATGATTTCTCCCTGGTAACTGAGTTTTTGAAAAATATCTGGAGTATGGACACCCAAAGAGAGAATCAATGTGTGTTACGTTTAAATTGAAAAGCCGGTTTGTTTTGTATATTAGCGATACCCAACGGAAAGGCAGGAGCTAAGGTTTTTCACAGCCACAACTGAATACTTCATAATGAAGTACTCAGAACTTCATAATGAAGCCCAGAGACAAACCCATGCACCTATGGTCACCTAATCTATTACAAAGGAGGCAGGATATACAGTGGAGAAAAGACCACCTCTTCAATAAGTGGTGCTGGGAAAACTGGACAGTTACTTTACAGAATGAAATTAGAACAGTCCGTAACACCATGCACAAAAATTAACTCAAAAAGAATTAAAGACTTAAATGTAAGGCCAGACAATGTAAAACTTTTACAGAAAAGCATAGACAACACTCTTTGACATAAATTGCAGCAAGATCTTTTTTTTTTTTTTGACTCATCTCCTAGAGTAATAAGAATAGAAACAAAAATAAACAAATGAGACCTAATTAAACTTAAAAGCTTTTACACAACAAAGCAAGCCATAAACAAGGTGAAAAGACAACCTTCAGAATGGGAGAAAATATTTGCAAATGAAGCAACTGGCAAAGGATTAATCTCCAAAATATACAGGTAGCTCCTGCAGCTCAATATCGAAAAAACAAACAGCCTAATCCAAAAATGGGTGGAAGACCTAAATAGACATTTCTCCAAAGAAGACATACAGATGGCCAACAAACACATGAAAAGATGCTCAATATAACAAAATATTAGAGAAACACAGGTCAAAACTACAACGAGGTATCCACTACAGTGGTCAGAATGGCCACCATCAGAAAATCTACAAACAATAATTGCTGAAGAGGGTGTGGAGAAAAGATTCCTCTTACTCTGTTGGTGGGAATGTATGTTGATACAGCCACTATGGAGAACAGTATGGAGATTCTTTAAAAAACTAAAAATAGAATTACTGTATGGCTCAGCAATCCCACCTCTGGGCATATATACAGAAAAAACATAATTCCAAAAGATATATGCACCCCAGTGTTCAGTGAAGCACTGTTTACAATAGCCAAGAGATGAAAGCACCCTAAGTGCCCGTCACCAGAGGGTGGGTAACAATGTGTTACACGTGTATTTGGAATGTTACATACATCCATATATTTGGAATTTATATGTAAATTCCATACATATGTAATGGAATATTATCAGCCATAAAATTAATGAAATCGGGTCATTTGCAGAGATGTGAATGGACCTAGAGGTGGTCTATATAGAGTGAAGTAAGTCAGAAAGAGAATAACAGGTATTGTATATTAATGCATATTTGTGGAATCTAGAAAAATGATACAGATGATTTTATGTGCAAAAGAGAAATAGAGACGTAGACATAGAGAATAAATGATGGATACCCAGGGGGACGTGAGTGGGGAGACTGGGAGGTTGGGGTTGACGCGGATACAGTACTGTGTATAAAACAGATGGCTGATGAGACCTGACTGTACGGCACAGGGAGCTGTCCTCAGTGCCCGGTGGTGACCGAAGCGGGAAGGAGACCCGAAGCAGAGCGGTGTGTGTGTACATGTGGCGGACTCACTTTGCTGTACAGCGGTGACTGACACAGCAGGGTAAAGCAACTGTACTGTAATAAAAAAAGAGAACTTAGTTTTTTGTTATGACTGTAAATACTGAGAATACTTTTGTTTGTTTATGCTGGTGCAGTTTTATAGTAAATCCTTTCAAATGGGGTGCAAAGCCATCCATGGATATTTGTAAAGACTTTGCAAAGTCATACATAAAATAAATTATCCATTTGATTTGAACAAGTTTTGCAATTATTTGTGGCTTTAACAGGGGCTTTTGAAGGGCACTGTATATATCTACCAGCTGGTTCTGCTGTTTTTCTCAAGCAAATGGAGAGCTTTGTACACAATCCCTTGAGTAAACTGTTAGTAAACTGTATATCAAGGAGTTGAGTTTTGCTGTTGCAAATCTGTTTTTTATTTTAAAGGAATAATAATTTGTGAATTTCATCTCATGGATTTTTTTTTTAATGCCTCACATTGAGTTGTTATCTACCCTTGTCTATTTCTTTATAGATCCTCTTGTTCAGTGTATCAGAAATAAAACATAAATGACATGATTAAAAATGTCTAAAACTCTTGCTGGAAACAAGCAATCTTACCTGGAAGTAAGGGCTTCCCTGGTGGCTCAGCGGTAAAGAATCTGCCTGCAATGACGCAGACGCAGGTTCGCTCCCTGGGTCAGGAAGATCCCCTGGAGCAGGGCACGGCAGCCCCCTCCAGTCTTCTTGCCTAGAGAATCCCCCGGACGCAGGAGCCTAGTGGGCTACAGTCCATAGCGTCACAAAGAGTGAGACACGACTGAAGCGACTGAGCACATATGCATGCACCCGCAATAATGTTTTTAAATTTAGACATAAAAAAAATTCCTTTTAGTTGTTGATAATTATTTTGTTAGATCCCATGATTTTTGTTCTATGTTTTTTTTCCCATATCAGAGATTCTGAGTTTTGATGTTTAATAAATCTACCTATCCACTCAGCAAGTATTCATTGAGTGAAGCACTAGTCTGGGGTTGGGCCACAGGTGCCCGGTCAATATCCTGACCTGAAGTTTGCATCCCACTGGGGATCAGTAAACAAAATTACCAACTACCTATTTATGCATCTATAAATATAAGACTAAATATTATGAACAAAGAAAGCATAATACTGGGAACATGTAGGAACTGGGCATGTAAATAGAGTGGCCAGAGAGATCCTCTCCAAAGAAGTCATGGTAAGTGGAGACACTGAATGCCTGTAAAGGTTTGAATCTTGGGATGATTTCTGTTGAATTTGCAGAGATTTTTAAGGACAGAGTACAGGTTCTTAAAATGCTTGTGGATAAATACTAGTGCATTTCAAGTTAGGTTATAGAAAAAAACAGTTTGCAAATGCACTTACCTAGATGCCTGTGAAAGTTGAAGATGTCTGGAATATGCTATGTTATACATATATATTCTAATTTTGCATCCACTGATAATGTTCAGTTCAGTTCAGTCGCTCTGCTAAGTTGTTAAGTCACTTCAGTTGTGTCCGACTTTGTGCGACCCCATAGACGGCAGCCCACCAGGCTCCCCCATCCCTGGGATCTCCAGGCAAGAACACTGGAGTGGGTTGCCATTTCCTTCTCCAATGCATGAAAGTGAGAAGTGAAAGTGAAGTTGCTCAGTCGTGCCCGACTCTTAGCGACCCCATGGACTGCAGCCTACCAGGCTCCTCCATCCATGGGATTTTCCAAGCAAGAGTACTGGAGTGGGGTGCCATTGCCTTCTCCGTCAGTCGTTCAGTCGTGTCCAGCTCTTTGTGACCCCATGAACTGCAGCACGCCAGGCTTCCTTGTCCATCACCAACTCCCGGAGCTTCCTCAAACTCATGTGCATCGAGTCGGTGATGCCATCCAACCATCTCATCCTCTGTTGTCCCCTTCTCCTCCTGCCTTCAATCTTTTCCAGCATCAGGGTCTTTTTCACTGATAATAAAACATGATTATATAAAAAGATAAACCATGTCCCGTCATGAGCCAAAAGCAAGTTCATATTTGCTGTGGTAAAACAGCTCATCACTTAATGTTAAGTAGTACGCAGGTTATGTTTGTCATTTATACCGCCTGTATACTTAAAGTAGAACTATCAGATTAAATTTTGTGGAAATACTTCCATGGGGACCTTACATTTAAGCTTTGTGAAGAATTTTTGTTTCATCTCATAGCTTGATTCTGTATGGATATACCATACAGATACATGTAATTGCTGAATGTGTGTTTATATGTGTGTGTTGCTCAGTGCACTCATTCACTCATTGATTTATTCTACATGCATTCACTAACTGGGAAAGAATGGTTTTGATGTGGAGGGAAGACTTGGAGACTAGATAACCAGAGATGTGTTGGGTGACAGTGGAGAGTCTCCTGTGATTGGACTCCAGGACAGAGGGAGCAGTGATCCTACTCAGGGTAACACAAGAAAGTCAACACAGATCACCCAGCACCGCATGCTGGGCTAAAGAATTTGGCTTTATACCCCAGCAGCAGGGAGCCACTGAAGGTTTTTGTATGGAGAAGAGACAGCTGTCCGTGGCTGATGGTGGGCTGAACGGGGCAAATGTAAAGTTAGAAAACTGGTTTACAGAAAGCAGCAGCAGGAGCGGGGAAGCGGGAGGAAACGTTGGTAAAGGCTGCATTAGTAAAACTGAGTGAGGTTGAGCGAAATATTGGGAAGTGTGGCTGGTAGAGGAGATGAGGATTTCTTCTTATCTCTCACTACTTTAGGAGACCTCTTCTTTAAAAAAACAATTCATTTATTTATTAAGTGCAGTGCTGGACCTTCATTGTTGTCCGCAGGCCTTCTCTGGTTGCGGCTTGTGGGCTCTGGAGTGCATGGGCTCCAGTAGTTGATCCCCGGGCTCAGTTGCCCGAGGCACGTGGGATCTTCCTGGAGCAGGGACCGAGCCTGTCTCCTGCACTGGCAAGTGGGTTCTCAACCGCTGGACCACTGAGTCCCAAGACTTCCTCTTGAGTGAAATAAAACCAGTCTTGATTCTTCTGCATATCTTGGGTTAATGTCTTGCCTTTTGCTCACTGTTTCTTTTGCCACACCTTGCGATGTCCTTGTTTGGCTCTCTGATGCCTGAGATCAAACTTTTTCTGGAAAGTTCTACCTCTGTTTCAAAAATATTTCAAGAAGCAGCCTTTGATATTTATCTCCCATATGTAGCTTAACCTTAAACCTTTTTGCTAATATGAGTTATTCTGTCAAGTGCCTATTTTGCTTTCTCAGTTCCATTTGAACTCGGGGTTCATACGTCATTTGGAGGGGCCCAGACTTATGAATAGGTTGTGTTCTGTGTCTTTTAAGTAATGGGACTTACTTTTCCTTCTACTGAAATGACATATGAATGGCCCTTGAGGCCCCAGGAGAGTCCACAAAACGCTATGTAGTCTAAAATATTGGGAAACTTCAGTATTATTAATACATGAGATGATTTTCCTGGAGCAAGAAACATGAAAAGCTGGGGAACGTGTCCTCTGCCCTCCCTTTTGCTCTCACCTCTGTTACAGGAATGACGAGAGTGTGGCCTGTCTCCAGACAGTGTGGTTTGCTAGACACTAGTGGATTGAGAGCAGAGAACCCTTATGTTCTTAGGGTCAGCTGCTGCTGCTGCTAAGTCACTTCAGTTGTGTCCGACTCTGTGCGACCTCATGGACGGCAGCCCACCAGGCTCCCCCGTCTCCAGGATTCTCCAGGCAAGAACACTGGAGGGGGCTGCCATTTCCTTCTCCAGAGACTGCTTTAAAAATACAACGCACGCTATAGACTTTCTTCCCAGAAACATGCAGGTAGTCAAATACACAAGTAAACATTTGCACAATTTCAGGAGTTGCTGGGTCTTCCTAAGGCCCACCCATGGGCCTGGGGTCTGGAGAGCCGATCTTCACCTCCTGCCCCACCGCCACCCCTGGCCCCTATCTTGTCGGTACTCAGGCTCCGTGACTAGCATGAGTGTGGGGTTGACGCTGGTGAATCAAGGAGAAAGTTCTGTTCGTGTAGCTTTTTTGTTTTTTTTTCTTTTTTAGATTTGTTTATTTATTTGGCTGCCAGGTCCTTGTCGCTATGTGTGGGTTTTCTCTCATTGCGGCGAGCAGGGGCTGCTCCTCGCGGTGATGTGCGGGCTTCTCATTGCCGTGACTGCTCTTGTTGCGGAGCACGGCCTGTGGACCAGGGATCGAACTTGTGTCCCCTGCATTGACAGGTGTTCTTTTTAATTGGAGGATAATTGCCTTACACTATTGTGCTCGTGTCTGCCCTAGATCAGCGTGAATCAGCCGTAGATATACACCTGCCCCCTCTCCCTTGAATCCCTTTCCCGCCTCCCACCCCTCTCGCTCACAGAGCGCTTGCTCTGAGCTCCCTGTCATGCGGCGAATGCCCTGGCTCTCCGTTTCACAGCTGCGAATCCCTGTGTTTCATGCTACTCCCTCAATTCGTCCCGCCCTCTCCTTCCCCCACTGGGTCCACAAGTCTGTTGTCTATGGCAGGTGGATTCTTAACCACTGGACCACCGGGGAAATGCTGTCTGGGTACCTTTTGCGGCCTTTAGCTTTACCTGCGTTAAGTGCTCCTCGACTGTTTGCTGGTTGATCAGTATTTGTGAGAAGCCACAGGGGACAGGAGAAGAAAGAGATGATGTGTATGGGTGTCTGGCAAGAATTAGGAGAGGGATTAAAGGTCTTATAACTGGTATGCTTCCTGAAAATGAAGCCTCTGTGAGGCTCAGACAGTTATGATCGGCCAGTAGATGATAACCATTCTGTAGGTAAGCTCTGGCTTTATCCAGAGTTGGTATTTATTTTGAAGGAACCTCAATGAGCACCAAGTTCATAAGCCTTCTTCTGGGGTGGCAGGGGATGGGGAGAATCTGCCATTTCTTTCAGGTGCAACAAAAGATTCTGACCTAAATTGACTTAAACATAAGGAAATGTATGACCGAAGTAATACATAAATGTAGCCTGTTCTGAAATCTCTGATATTTTCCCTACCCTGGTTACCAGCTTCGTCCAAAGAATGATAGGCAGATTCCTGCTGCCATTCTCCACGTGGTGCCCAAGCAGGAAAATGGCCAGAGAAGATAAAAAATCATCTTCTAATTTCTTTTTTCCTTGGAGCAGGGAGACCTTTCCCAGGAACCCCGAGGCCGATAGAACTCTGTCTCAGTGGCTGTTTTTGAAACTGGTCCCTGATCAGGGGAAAGGACAAGCTGTGATTTGCAATAGTACTCAGGATCTGTGTTGGAAATAGAGATGAGATCACTGTCTCCTGATCCATTTGGAGGAGGAGTGGCTATGTGAAAACAAACGATAGAACGGCAGCAGCAACCCACACCCCCGTGGGACTGTAGGAAGGAAGAAGAGGGGAAGAGGTACCGGGCAGACAGAGCTGAGAGTTCCTGCATCTTTTTGACTGACTCATGTTTTGAATAAAGTAGAAAGAGTGATGTTTGTATTTTTATAATGCAGTTGCGCATGCATGCATGCAAAGTGGCCTCACTCCTGATTCTTTGTCCCATGGACTGTAGCCCGCCAGGCCCCTCTGTCCATGGGATTCTCCAGGCAAGAATACTGGAGTGGGTTGCCATGCCCTCCCCCAGGGAATATTCCTGACCCAGGGATTGAACCCACATTCTCGTGTCTCCTGCATTGGCAAGTGGGTTCTTTACCACGAGTGCCACCTAGGAAACTCTTATAATGCAGTTACATCTGTGTTCTTTTTTCCACCACTCCACATGGGAGACAGTCATGGGAGACACAGGCAAGATTTTCTGTCCATGTTGAGATTGGTTTCCCCTGTTCTCACTCAGTTTACTTTTGAGTCCTACTCTCCTGCACAATTCAGAGAAAGGTGAACTCTGAGCAACTTGCATTGATGGGGAGAGTTAGCCTCAACTGTCCATTGTTCACAATAGTACTTTTCTTCATTGGTGAGTTGATTGTAATTGACTGGATTATGTGTTATTTTCGTATCTTTGAGATTTTTCAGGTGTAGCTTACACAATAATACAACTCTTCATTTCCTTATGTGTACTTTCAATCTAAAATATATCTTCTCTGTTTCTATGCAGCTAAAGGAGAAAAAAGTACATGCAAATGAGTTAAAATACTTTTGAGTCATAATTAATTTAGACTTTTCATTTAGACTGGAGCATACTGAACCCAAAGGAAAAGTCCTAGTGATTAGGAAATTGGGATTCTGAATGATGAACTTCTGAGACGAAAGATAACTTGTTCTTTGAGAGTGTTAATATTTTTACCCAAGTTTGAAGTTCCAGCTTTGAAGATGTCTGTACTCTTTCATGGAGTAAGAAAAGAGGTGAGAGTCAGTTTGGAAGGAGATTAAAAGGAGATCTGATGGGCTTTCCACCCAGCTCTTTCAGTGCCTTGCCTGGAAAATTTAAACTAATCCTTGCCTTTCTCTGATGTATATGATTCTAAGGGATGATGAAATAGTGTGTGTGCAAGCGCTTTGAAAATTTGAAAGCAGTAAACTGCTGTAGGGTAGTTTATTGTTGTGGCCGTGGTATTCTGATTATTATATTTGAAGCAGAACTTTAAATATTAATGATACCCTTGTTAATCAAGGGGGGAAGTTTCAGTGGAAAGGTTTTCAGAAAATGTTGAGTTGTAACTACCATCTAAGTAACTGACAGAAACTCCTACCCCACTATCACCAGATCACAGAGAGCTGTTTTAATGTAGAGGTAACAGTTGTTTGCTCCTCTGTCCTGAGGCCAGTGATTGTATAATATGTGCCAAATCACTAGGGTGCATATCAAAGAGCGTGTAAAGAGACAGATATTTCCCTTTACAGTGACCATATAAGACATTATTTCTGTCGAGGGAGAAAACATACATGAAGTCTGACGGTTTCACTGCATTTTTACCACAGAAATCACAGAGCTTAAGATTTGTAGCTCAGTTCTTTTCTGTGACTGGCAAGAGTTTCAGTGTGTTAAGAGATCTGTACAATTTTTTTTTTCTGAATTTGAATTCATACCTGCATATTTGTGAGACAAGCATTCTTTTTCTTTTGCTTATTTATTAACTATACATTTCTTAATATATATATTTTATTGATGTTATTTGACTTATAGTGTTTGAGGTGCACAGCAGGGTGATTCAGTTATACATATACACATATCTTATTTTTCATATTATTTTCCATTTTAGGTTATTACAAGATACTGACTATAGTTCCCTGTGCTATACAGTAAATCAAGCTGTTCTTTAAATTATGGAGAAAGATGTGTTGTATATAAGTTGTTCAGCTAGTCTTTATGGTATATCTTGTGGCTTAATTTTTTAGTTAATAATAGATATGGTGAAATATGAATTTTTACCATTTTAGGTTGTCATTCTTTGAGGCATGGGAGCTCTGCAGAAGGAGTTGCCACTTTGGGAATTCTCTTAGCGTTTTTTGGTATTTTCCCGTGTGCACAGTCTATATTGAGGGGCTGGTAGACCAGCCATCCATTAATTATAATTATGTTGAGTGCTTCCTCCCTGTTCTAGACTTTGCTGGGTACTAGTGATAGGATGGAAAGCAAACAGAACCCAGGCTTTGTCTTTGTGGAGCTTACTGTTTACTGAGGGAGAAAGGAATCACTTGTGAATTATAAAAATGTAAAATTCCCTCTGTGACAAGTCTGGTGAGCGAGAAGGACAAGACACTGATTAGGAGGACAGGAGGGACAGTTGTCCCAATGAAGTGTTGATTTACTGAGAGTTGATATAAAGATTGGAACAGGCCAAGCAGGGAGGTGGTGGAGTTGGGGGAGTGGATGGGACAGTGTTCTGTTGGAGGAAACCCAAATTCAGGTTCTACAGCAGGAGGGCCAGCGGTGTGCTTGAGTGTTGCCAGGGATAAAGGGAACTAGAGGAAAGAAAAGGAGGGCGTGTGGATGCGTTATTACCCAGATGACCTTGATGTCCATAATTAAGAACGTTGCTCTTTTCCTGACACCAGTAGGAAGACTTTGAGGTATTTAAAGGAGGAGTGCATGATGGACTTGCCTATATACTGCTTGCCGTATGTGTTATATCCTAATGCACGCAGGGCTTCCCAGGTGACTCAGTGGTAAAGAATTCACCTGGCATTGCAGGAGATGCGGGAAACACGAGTTTGATCCCTGGGTCAGGAAGATCCCCTGAGAAGGAAACAGCTACCCACTCTAGTATTCTTGCCTGGAAAATTCCACAGACAGAGGAGCCTGGCGGGCTACAGTCCATGGGTTTTGCAGAGCTGGACATGACTTAGCGACAGCATGCATATGCAAGCAGGGTGCTCATGGCACTTGGGGTCTTCTGCAGTCGTGCTTGTCTCACCAGCATATATGTCACTCCTTCTCTAGAGTGTGGGGTCCGTGTAATTGGTGTGGGGTTATTGTGTCTCCAGGGGGCGGCTGTGTTTCGGATAAACCAATCAGGGTAACCCTATACTCTTCCACGTGGTTTTTAATTTGGGTCTGTGCTGCTGCTGCTAAGTTGCTTCAGTCGTGTCTGACTCTGTGCAACCCCATAGACGGCAGCCCACCAGGCTCCTCCGTCCCTGGGATTCTCCAGGCAAGAACACTGGAGTGGGTTGCCATTTCCTTCTCCAACGCATGAAAGTGAAACGTGAAAGTGAAGTTGCCCAGTTGTGTCCAACCTCGGGACCCCATGGACTGCGGCCCACCAGGCTCCTCCGTCCATGGTCTGTGAGGTGTATGCAAATCCATGCATGCTATTCCCTAGCTTTAGGGATTGGTTCATGGATGATTCCAGTCGAGCAAAGTTCAGGAGGAATTTTGCTCTTTTGTAAACTGAACTCTCTGTGAGAAGGTAGAAGATAAGGAAGCAAGTAAATCCAGAGAGTCTATGATCATGACGGATTCCAGCTTTAAGATGAAGGCGATAGGGAGATGGCAGAGTGGAGGGATGAAAGGAATCTTTATCCTTGTTAATACAGTGGATCCACTGGATATGTAAAACCTAAAACCTGCCTTGTCTCCAGACTTTCCACTTATCTGGGTCAGTGAATTCTTTCCATAAGGGGACTCACAATTAAAAGATTGTGCTTAAATGATTTTAATCTCTGTGCCTCTGTTCTGAACTGGAGATTCACACAGTCATTTACTTTACTCTGTTTTATACTTGGGTGACCAGTGGACATTTGGAACACAAAATGTCCAAAGTAAACTTTTTTTTTTTTAATCCTACCTCTAACCTGCCCAATATCCATAAGACAGAACTTGGGAATAATCCTTGACTATAATATTTTGCCTTACTTTCCCTGGGTTAGCCATTAAGCCTTGACTGTTCTCTTTCCCCAATATCATCCTGCTTTATCTATTACTTTTATGTGGTTTCTTGCCTTTTTTAATTTTTTTTTGGAATGTGAAGACATTTTAAAACATCTTAATGATAGTTTTATAGTTTCCTTCTTATGTATACAAAAAACTGATATATACAAATACAGATTTAAGTAAGTTATAAAATAGTAGTTTCTTGCCTTGTAATTAGTTAGTCTCTTCAGCGCCAGGCTCTCACCTTAGTAACCCAGCATTCCCACTGCTACTGTTTCCGAAATGCCAATATGAACCTGTTGCTTTACGTGCCTCCCCGAAGCCTTTAGAGCACGCAGTGAACTTCGCGGTGCTCCGTTCGTGGCTGTCTGCCCCTGGCCCCACCCAGAGGCAGCATCTCTTCATCGGTGACTCCTGCGACTTCCGTACCTGATTCTCCGTGCCTCCTGCGTGCCTTAGCCACTTCCTGCATGGGAGATGGGCCCTTGTGCTCTTGGGCCTTCACCCACTTGTTGTTCTGTCCTTGGGAGGCTCTGGATTTTGTAAGATGGCCACGCTTCAGTCAGAAGAGAAGTGATGATGTGTTACCACGGCATCTTCCGGAACCTCTGGGTGTACCTGAAACCCGGGGATGTTCCGTGGCTTTTCTCGCCATCCCCCCAAGCACATATTGAGCCAGGTCCCTGCTATTGATGACTGTCCTCACTGAAACTGTTACCAGAGACCGCATCTAATCCAAGAGCTGAATCCCAGCTCCTCCCAGATCCAAGACTTACTGGACAGTCCACAGCTTGGCCCAAGATAGATCACCTTGCTCAGGACATGAGAAGCCCCTGATTTAAAGAGCATTCCAAACTGATTCCAGCCCTTTGGCACAGGTAGATTCCTTGAGAAGTGTGGTGGGTGGCCCTTGAAAGGACACTTGCACAAAATGTTGCTTCAGATGTGTAGAGGAAAGTGTGGTAAGAAAGGTGGCGACGTACATGAAGGAAGGTCAGGTGAGCGGAGGAGCCATGAAAAATGAGAATGGCGGGAGGCGGACTACCGGAATTCAGACGTTTTTAAGGAATAGCTTGCTGTTTTCAGGGGAATATACGTTTGATATGCCGAGAAAAAGAAATCTAGGTGCTCTTTGCTCTTAGAGGTAGACTGGTTTCTAATGCAGAGATCTCAGGCAACAGGATTTTTTGTCAGTCACTAAACATGGTGCGGCCTGGGTTTTCATCTGGAAAATGAGCCTACCTCAGTAGTGATGGTGAGAATTAAATGAGACAGGTTGAGTAAAAATACCTCACAGTGAATGATTATTTTCATTAGTGGGGTGATGTTTAATAATCAGCTCTTCAAAGAAAGAGCGAGCCCTGACATGTAATGGTTGCCAATTTCCATGGTGTAAATGCTTTTTCACCTGTGCCTGTTTTGAGCCACCAGGATGATGGCATTGAACAGAGTTGGGAAGTAAAGCACAAATGTAATGCAAATACAGCTCACCAGGGTACCAGTGTTTTCTCTTTTCTCTACCCTAAATTGCTAGTATCTCCAAGTGATGATTCTAGCATTTATAACTCTCCTTTTCCTAACATTCCATCTTCATTCTTCTTTAATAATCAGATGCTTTTTATTTTACATGAAGGAAGGTCAGGTGAGCGGAGGAGCCGTGAAAAATGAGAATGGCGGGAGGCGGACTACCGGAATTCAGATGTTTTTAAGGAATAGCTTGCTGTTTTCAGGGTAGTATACGTTTGATATGCCGAGAAAAAGAAATCTAGGTGCTCTTTGCTCTTAGAGGTAGACTGGTTTCTAATGCAGAGATCTCAGGCAACAGGATTTTTTGTCAGTCACTAAACATGGTGCGGCCTGGGTTTTCATCTGGAAAATGAGCCTACCTCAGTAGTGATGGTGAGAATTAAATGAGACAGGTTGAGTAAAAATACCTCACAGTGAATGATTATTTTCATTAGTGGGGTGATGTTTAATAATCAGCTCTTCAAAGAAAGAGCGAGCCCTGCATGTAATGGTTGCCAATTTCCATGGTGTAAATGCTTTTTCACCAGTGCCTGTTTTGAGCCACCAGGATGATGGCATTGAACAGAGTTGGGAAGTAAAGCACAAATGTAATGCAAATACAGCTCACCAGGGTACCAGTGTTTTCTCTTTTCTCTACCCTAAATTGCTAGTATCTCCAAGTGATGATTCTAGCATTTATAACTCTCCTTTTCCTAACATTCCATCTTCATTCTTCTTTAATAATCAGATGCTTTTTATTTCTGCGTGATTTTTCTCCTGGTCTCAGTTATGTATTTCAGATACAAAGAGCCCCATTTTTATTTTTAGGTATAAGATAACTTAAAATTTTTTATGGAAGAATAATTGATTTACAATGTTGTTTTAATTTTTGCTGTACAGCAAAATGGTTCAGTTTTATACACACACACACACACTCTCTCTCTCTCATCATATTCTTTTCCATTATGGTATATCATAGGATATTGAATATAGTTTCCTGTGCTATACAGTAGGGCCTTGTTGTTTATCAAAGAGCTCTATTTTGTATTTTGTACCTCTTTTGCTGTCACATGTCATTCTGTGATAATCTTAGTCATAATCAAAACAGGAGTTACCTTTTTTTTTGGTGAGTTTCCGCTGTGTTCCAGGTTCCTGAGTGACATTTTTCCTAAATTACCTCTAATCATCACAGCAGTACTGGAGGGTGGATATAGCCATTCCCAATTTACAGATGAGTTTATATAGACTCCGGGATGTTGCAGAATTTCTCCAAAATTACACAGGCAGCAAGCAGCTCACCACTCATGGCTGTGAGATGATGGCTGAAAGGAAGGATAGCGACTGAATGTTGTTGGGTTTATTTTCTTGAGACAGACGAGACTGAGCAGCCTGAGAACATTTGGTGCTCAGAGGGAGGAAATGCTAAGAGGGGAAAACAAGTCTGAAAGGGAGAGAAGGAGAGTTCAAAGATCATTTTCCCCTTCTTCACAGCTCTGTCTACTGCCAGCTCTAACTGCGTATGTTGCTTTGCTTGGAAGAGAGAATCGTGGCGCCAGAATTCATGGAAGTCTGTTTTGGAGGATGCATTAGTCAGGGGATGCTAATTGCTGGAACAACCCACCCCCAACTTGAGTAGCACGGCCCCGGGAGGAGTTACAGCCCGCTGTGTCCGGCTCTGCTCCCTGTAGTCCTTCAGGTCTGGGTTCTTTCAGCCTTTAGCCCTGCCAGCCCTTAGGCCTCCGAGAGATACACTAGATCCTTTGTCTAGGTCTGAACAAAGAAGAAAGAGAAAGTGGCTGAAGAATTACAGGAAGGTTGCAGTGCCCAGGCCTGGAAAAGGCCGTGGTTAGTGGGGTTCACGTTCTATTGGCCAAGTCTCTGTCACGTGACCCCACATGACCGCAAAGGAGGATGGGAGATACGGACTTCCTGTGTCGTCAATGGGAAGAAGGAATGGAGGCTGGCCCGTGAACCCCGCTTTTGCCCCCTAGGATTACACCAGAGACCTGGAAGTTTGGGGCACCCTCCGCCTTTAGAAGACATGAGACGTGTTGATAGCCTTTAGCCCAGAATGTTGTTCACCTTCCCAGAGAGAAGATAGTGCTCATTTCAGGAGTTGTTTGGAACACTCAAGGAAATCATGAAGGTGGGACTGATCTGTGAACTGGAAGTGATATCCAAGCAATCATTACTGCTCTTAGGTTAGATCAAGACTGGCAGTGTCACTGAGGGTGGGAAAAAAAGCTAATGCAAAGAGGAAAGGAGGCCAAGAGCAGGGGGAGCACTTGTTCTTTGGACACCCACGGCAGTGTTTCCTGTAATGAAATGGTGTTCCTTTTAATGAAGGTGCTTTCTCTACCTTTTATAGAGGCTTTCCACAAATGTAGGAATTTAACATTTAAAATTTTTGCCTTAAAGGTTATAATGTTTTTAATGTGTAGAACTGGTTATTATGTTTGATTTGTAAAACTGACCAGATCTCCTTATGCCACATAATTGTGGACTTGCCTCTAATTTCAGAGCACTTGTTTGGCAGTGTCCTGCGGATAGCCTGGATTAAAGAGGGAGAAAGAGTTGAGGGCTTGGATGAGGCTTTTAAAGGTAAATTACAATACATTTGAGACAATAAAGAGATGTTCATCTTGTCCCGTTTTGCGTTGGCTATATACTTCTTTGATTTCATTCTTGACTTGGGAGGCTTGCGGTATGGTATTCCTTTCCCCTGTCTAATGTGTAACTGCAGATTTAGCGGTTTCTTTTGTGTACCACTTGCCTCCCAGAATTTGGCCCAACAATTTGGAGTAGCTGAACGATTTATCAAGGACAGATCAGCTGAAATGTGGCTCAACTTGAGTAAAGCAGAAGGAATGACATAAGGTTAGGTGACTGATGTGTGAGTTTTTGAATTTGATTTGGTTTTACATGGAAAGGTTGAAGCAATGATCCATGTATTCTAATAAAAATCATCAGTACAAATCAAATAAAATCTGGCTTAGTGGCTATTTTCCCACTGTATCACTCATAGCTAGCCTGGGCTGTTACAGACCACATTTGGCAGGCATGGTTTTTTCTTACAAGGAAATCTTAAAGCAACATTGCAGCCTTTGCGCTGTTGAGAAGGCATCTTTGCTAATCAAACTTTCTGCTAATCTCATCAGATAAATCATTATTCTCGACTGACAGCTCTAGCTTCCCCTGCACCCCTTCCCTGCTTCTTGTTTTCCCTCAAGATGCCTGGTTATTGTCATCCTTCAGGTCTTTGCTTCTACCTCCTTTCAAACTAACGGCATTTCTTCCATTCCTGAGGAAGAGTTACAGCTTCTTACCCTTCCACTTAGTGAATTTGTAAGACCAGTACATCATACCAGCTCATCTCTTTCTGACCAGTACTCCATTGGTTATCAGATAGGCAAAGGTAACCTGTATCCAAGTTGAGACCTACTAAAAGAAAAGAAAAAGGGGAGGGGGACTCTTCCTATGAGTTTGATGTGATTAAGCTTAAGAAAATACCAATTGTTACTTTCTAATGCATTTCCATTTTTTACCCTGAAAAAATGTACTAGGAACTAATGTAGATGTATTTTTGATTCTTTCAGTTATGACAGTATTTTAAAAGCCTTTAAAGTCAAAGTAAGAGAAACAGTATGGTTTGGGGAAAGGTACGGCCATCTTTGCCATAATAGACCTGCCATCACAGCCCTGAATCTTTCTCAGACCAATGCCGGATAGTTGTGTCTTGCTGGTATGGTGTCCTATGGGTTACAGGGCATCTCAGAAGGGAGATGAGCAATTTTGTTGTCATTGTTGACATGACTTAAAAACATATGTTGCTGAATACAAAAGTTCAATCATGGTAATACTATCTTAACTCTCCTATTTTAGCAAGCATTTTAATGAACTTTAGCAAGCATTCTGTTACCTGATAAAGGTGTAATAGTAATAGCACGAAAGGATAAGAACAAGTCTTATGGGGAATAGTCTCTCTTATCCAGGGTAACTGCCGATTTCTTTTGATTTTTGTTTTCATGCTTTTGAAAAATGATGTTAGTCTGCTCAGACTTAAGGAGGCAACTTCTTTTGATCCTAACTTCATACTTTCAGTGATTCCAGATAAATCATTTTAAGTGAGGTGAATATAAAAACCGTTTTGGAAAGCAGAAAGCATAATACCAGAGTGTGGTTACGTTATAGTGAGAAAAAATGTAAAATCCTTTAAGTGAATGGACTCAAATCTGATCAAAAAACAAGTCACTGATCAAAACCAAGGAGATGTCAAGGAAATGAGTTGCAACATCTGGGAACCGTTTTAAACACTGTCAGTATCGAGAAACTATTGGTCTCTTCAAGAGCGTGTATTGTATTTGTGTGTGTCTTGTGATTTTGTACACACACACACACACACACACACACACACATTTGTAAGCCCAACTACGAAAGACCTTTGCCAGTGTCTGCCAGGCACTTGGCTGAAATGGGATTGTGAGGAAAATTGTCTACGCGCTTATAAGTCAGAGTCAAAATCCACCAGCACTGTTCAATTTATGAAATGATATGGGCTTCATCCCAGGGTTAAAAGGGACCATTTCCACCTATGGTGATTAGAATCATTTAACTCATTCAGTATTGTTTAGTATGTTTGTGTTATATCCAATGGCCAAGTTCAAGCTTTACAGCTCGCTTGGTGGCTGCGCCTAGTTCATCTGTGTCTGCAGTCCCAAAGTGTGAGATTATATTCTTTGTAAAGTGTCAGTTTCCTTTTCACTTAAAAAAAAATTTTAGGTGTTTCCTAGTTTTTTTTTTTTTTGCTGGCCTAAAAAAGCCTCACTAGGTGTTTGTTTGTTTGTTTTTTTCTCTCATAAATCCTTGTCTATCCATTTGATTAATTGGGCAGTGTTGCTGCTATGACAGGCCTCCTTTTAATACTGTGGTTCATAGAATGTGGTGGAAAGACTCACCAAACAACTGTTGAGGGCAACAACTTCAGGGTGGATTATTTACCTTGGCTTTCTGCATTGCATTGATTCACAGGTGGGTTGCTCAACCTTTTCTTCATCTTGGCTGAATTTCTTCAAAGTTAATAGTATAGTATGTCTTCATTTATTCTAGTTCCTGCCCTGCGTGCCTCTACCTAGGTCACAAAGCTACAACAAATAATCGTATCCCATGAAATGTCACTAGGGTACATGTCAACAATTGAGGACTGTTTCTGAGCCATTGAAATAGAAAAGAAGCTTTAGTCAAGTTTTGCTTGTATTACTTCCCTGGTGGCTCAGATGGTAAAGCATCTGTCTACAATGCGGGAGACCTGGGTTCGATCCCTGGGTAGGGAAGATTCCCTGGAGAAGGAAATGGCAACCCACTCCAGTACTCTTGCCTAGAAAATCCCATGGATGGAGGAGCCTGGTGCAGGCTAGTGCCCATGGGGTCGCAAAGAGTCGGACATGACTGAGTGACTTCACTTTCACTTTTGCTTGTATTATCCTTCATTTCTGTGGTTTTAAAAACCAGCTGATCACAGACCAGAAGCTCTGTAAAGCTCTGCCTAGGAAACTAAGACTGCCTAGGAAACTGTTCTGGGTTATCTTGATATCAGGGGGGAAGAGTGTATATGAGGAGATTTTCCCTTTTTACTTATACACTATTGTATTTTAATTTTTTTCCCATAAGCACATGATTAAAAGTTAGTTCTAATGCTTTTAAAGAATCTCCCCATAGATGGCTGATTAGTTACATTGGGAAGAGGTGTAATTATACAGTGGAGAATTCCCACGGTACCTTGAGCAGGTGATTGAAACAGCATAACAAATGAGGAAAGGACCACCAGGCCATCCTGAGGCTCCACAGGTGATATTCTAGAAAGACTGGAGGCCACTTTTGTAGTATTATAGCCACCTGAATTATACTCATAAGGAAGCATCAGATAAACCCCAATTGAGAAGCATTCTATAAAATAACTGGTTTGTATTCTTCAAAAACGCTAATATCACAAAAAGAAAGGACTGAGGAACTGTTTCCAATTAAAATGGATGAAAGAGAGCTATTAAAAGCATTGTGTGATCCTGGACTGAGTCCTCTACAAAAGGGGGAAATGCCAAATTGGAATATGGACTGTGGATTAGATGAAAGTATTATATCAATGGTAGATTTCCTTATTTTGATAACTATACTATTTTTGTTCTTAGGAAATGCACCCAGAAATATTTAGGCATCAATAAATGTGATTGATGACACCTGCTTACAGATGGTTCAGAAACAACAAATTGACAACATGACGATATATGGCAAAACCAATACAGTATTGTAAAGTAAAATAAATAAAGTAAAAAATAATAAACTACAAATTACATAGTTTTACCTGCATTATAATTAAAAACTTTTTAAAACAAAAAAGCAGAAAATCAGTACAATTTGAAACTATATATTTTCCTCAGTTTCAACCCTTGATCTTTTCTTGATTTAGTTTCTAGTGGGGCTAGTATATCTGTGGGTTTTTTTAACTTTAAGGTTCCCAGGTCTTTTAATGGTCAGCCACATTTTGGAATCACAACCCTAGATTATATTTTATCCTTTCAGGAAGAGTTGCTGGACTCATTTTGAGATTGATAAGGCACCAAGGGATAAGTAATAGAAATGCCTCAAAATTGTAGTGAAAGGGTGAAAATTGATTTTGTTTAGTTTGGGGAGATGAACGTAGTATAATATTGTTGCATTCTTTCTGGGCTTTAGCCTCGGTCAGAGAAGCCACTGGTTGACCAGATGACTTACTGTTCTTCAATTACCATGAAAATTAAATGTTCTTATTCAGATTCCATTCTCTCACAATTCTGCTTACCAAAGTTGTACTGTGTGGTTGAATATCAGACTGCAAATTTAGGTAAAATATATCCTGTTGAGCCCATTAAGTAAAATGAAAAGATTTCCCCCCCTTCCAAGCTATTACAACTTTACATTTGTAAAGTATTTCAAATTCATTTTTAATGGATTGCTTCCATTGAAATACACGTGGAGACAGACTTCTAAAACTGTAAACAGTTTATGCATTTTTGCAGATTTCCATTGTATGTGTTTGATACTGATTTACCTCTTTATAATTGCAACAGAGATAAAGAATTAGTAGTTTAAAACAGTGGGAACTACATGTTCTGCTGTGATCAAGGAATTAGATAATCTGGCTTGTTTGCTTAAGGGGTCTGTATCTTGAGACTTTTATAGGGCAGTATTAAAGCTCTGAGCCTTCTTATTATGCCAATACCCAGAAGATTGCTTTAATGAGAAGTAAAGGGCCTTTTTCCAATTACAAGGGAATAACTGTATTAAGTTCCTGTGTTATGTCAACCTGCTTTGATTTGATTACTGCGAAAGAAATGGATTTATCTGTCAGTGTTACTTAATTAAGCCTTCTCATTGATATTTTGCAGAGTAATATAGTGTGGTTTGCACATTTGAGCCTAAATACAAAGAAAATTGGCCTAAAACTGAGACATGACCCCTGAAGATAACATGTAAGATTGATTGCTTGTCATTGCCAGGTCAGAGGCTGCTGTGTTAAACACAGGTGGAAGGTTGGGATGTTGAAAAGATAAACTGAGAGTCTGTTTATGAGAGTGGTTATTGTAAGAAAAAGGGAATGGGCTAGAGGACTGGATTCTAGGGAAGTTTTTGAATATTTAAAGCTGTTTGGCTTCCCTGGCATTAGTTATGCATTCAGAATAAAGGGCAAGATGAGATAAGACTGGAAGAAACAGGAGGGGCAGATTTTGTTAAAGTATAAAAGGAAACAGAAGAAAAAACGAAGAGGAACAACGGATGCCATTTGGGAGAAGTGGACCATTGTGGCTTTGCAGAGCAATTACAGCCTACAAATATTTCAATTAAGCCAGCAGCCCTTTCCCAGAGCCTCACAAATGGCACCCCAGGGAGAGAAGAGGTAGAGGGAAGAGGGGGAAAAGAGAAAACTGGTATGTGTTTCATCTTGGCTTTTTTTCTTCTTTATTGGAATAAATTTAATAAATTATTGATCAAATAGGCATTTAAAATATCAGTTTGTACATCTTAAGTCATTACAGTATTATGGACTTTGCACCATAAATATTCAGTTCAGTTCAGTCGCTCAGTCGTGTCCGACTCTGCGACCCCATGAACCGCAGCAGGCCAGGCCTCCCTGTCCATCACCAACTCCCGGAGTCCACCCAAACCCATGTCCATCGGGTTGATGATGCCATCCAACCATCTCATCCTCTGTTGTCCCCGTTGGATTTGGAAAAGTCTGGTATAATTACATGTACTTGTTATCAGAGTGATATATATTCTATTTTATTTACAAATGAAGCACATGTATCTATTTCATTTATCTGTTTAATCTCCGTCTGCGCTGGGTCTCTGTGGCTGTGCACGGACGAGCTTTTCCCTCATCGTGGCAAGTGGGCGCTGCTTTCCAATGAGATGCGCCAGCTTCTCACTGCGCCGCTTGCTAGGGAAGCACAGCTGGCAGTAGGTGGAGCAGGGCTCACTTGCCTCATGGCACGTGGGATCTTCCCAGACTGGGGCTCGGACCTGTGTCCCCTGCACCGGCAGGCGGATTCTCAACCACTGCACCCCTAGGGAAGTCCAAAAACGAAGCGGGTTTGAAATGTGTTTCTCTGTTGTTTCATGTTTGTTTTCTGAAGCATTTACCTTTTTTTCTCACACTTGGTGACGTTCATTTGTAAATACATCTTGAAAAGGTACTAAACATCTAGTTTAAAAACTTCTCCAAGTTATTAATATTCACTTTTAACTTAGGTACTTTGAAGCTTATCTATTTAATATTGGAATTAAATGATATGCTGATTTTACTTTCAATTTCTTCTTACCTGATTTGAAATATATCTAGCTTCCAAGGGCACTATCTTAGTAAAATTGATTTTTATTAAGTAACTTTTAGACCAGTTACATTTCAAAGTCAAAGGAGGTGTCTGTTCCTACTACTCACATTATTACAGTCTGCCTCAGTTATTCATAGCTTCTCTTCTTTTTGGGACCTAACTTGGAGAGATGAGCTCTGGAAAGGATGAGATTGTCTTTAATAGGAAGACCCTGACTGATTTGTTTCAAACATTTGAAATGGAAGTTCTGTATTTCATGTTAGGTTATTCAAATTAGAATATTATTCAAGTTAGATTATCATGATACTTCCAAATTATATGGATTGATATAAAGAGTTCATTACTTTTGTCTCAATTTCATAATACAACTGTCTAGGGAAGCCTAGTGGGCTGCCATCTTTGGGGTTGCACAGAGTCGGACACAACTGAAGTGACTTAGCAGCAGCAGCAGCACCAGCACCTTGAATTTTCAAGATTTCTGAGTTTCACAATATGAAGCCCCACTGACATTTATAACATAATTGTTACATGTTTTATTTTGTTACTTCCATATTATCTTAATATCATGTTATATGAAAATGCTTTTCCTGTTTAACAGTACTGTAAAGTGCAATTAACTCCATATTTTAATCACCTGGGATTATTTAGTGTTCATTTTTGAAAAATAATTTATCTTGAACTTAAGGAAAGTAATACTGTTTCAGTGTTTCAAAAAATGTATTAATGAAAGTTTAACTTGGTGGTTGGGGGCAGGAGGAGAAGGGGACGACAGAGGATGAGATGGCTGGATGGCATCACTGACTCGATGGACGTGAGTCTGAGTGAACTCCAGGAGTGGTGATGGACAGGGAGGCCTGGCGTGCTGCAATTCATGGGGTCACAAAGAGTCAGACATGACTGAGCGACTGAACTGAACTGAACTGAACTTGGTGGTTAATAAAAGCTAAAATTTTCAATAACTCCTTTCTGAACAAATTTTCCTTCTATACTTTCCCTCCCAGTGTATCCATATTTTATCTTTCCTTATACTATTTATATATTTATGTATATGATCTGTAATATAATATCATCTTATACTTGACCTTTGAATTCTCAAATTTATTTAATAGAGAAATCCACGAGCACTGAGATGCCAGGTGGACAATGCTCTGAAAATGGAACGCCCACGTCCCTGTTCTTTGTATTTAAAGCATCTTAAAATTTGCGTGGGACACATCACCACGGTCATCATCTTTTGCTTAGTCAGATTCGGGAAAGTGCTGGAAGTTTCTCACCACTGCTTAGATCACTCCTTCTGGAGCCTATCTTGTTTCTTATAGAAGCAGAAAGAAGTGGTCTTGGTGGTGTAGTCCTTGTTAATATCTGAAGCGCCTCAACTCTTCCTACCTCTGTCCTTGGACTCAAATTGGACTTCAGATCACTGTACTTAGGCTTCTTATTATACTGGGTGCTAATGAAAATGTGCACATCCTTAACACGCTCTCTGCTGATGAAATATTTTGAACTCTAAATTCATCTGGCACTGACGGAGAGCATATGCCACCTCAGTTTGTGTGGAGGGCTCAGCCAAGGGTTCTTCCTGGACTAGGAAATTAGTAGGAGCCACAGATGTATGCAGTCTGTGAGTCTCCGTGAGGGTGTGGAGGAGATGTAATAGTGTCTGTTATTGCAGAGAGAAGGGTTTAAGACCGTGTAGACTTCCACATGCCTTAGAATGACTGTCTTTCCAGGAAGAACTCAATCTCAACCTCTTGAAGCATTCTGAGTGTGTAGAAGTTTTTATCAGGAAATCCGTATGTTTCTACAAGAGTGGGAATTTGTAGAGCTTTAGGGCAGCAGAGAATACCACTTTGGTTGTCTGACTTCATGAAACTGTAGAACCCTGCTGGTTTGGCATGATCTGGTTTCTCAATGACGAAAGGATGGATATACAAAGCTACCCCAAATCAACAGTTAGGTAACCCTCACACTTGTTTGTTTCAAATCAAGGTTAACTTATATAATATTCAGTATGTGTTCTTACCTTGGATTTCTGGTAAGCAGACATAACTTTTGTCAGCATATCATTTATACAGCATACAGAATTATGTTGAAATGATGAGATGAAAAGAGGATATTTGAAAGGTAAATGAAGTCGCTCAAATCTAAGGCTCACTGAATTCTCACCGTGATTGTCCTGTAGGGGGGTTCATGGAGAAGGTGGGATTTGATTATTTCAAACATATTGGCTGTTGTGAAAATCCAGGAGATTATTTGAAAATCTCAGACCCACTAAGCAGAACGAACAGCCATAAAAATGTGAAACTCAGATTTCCTTGAATAAATCACAATTTGCTTGTTTATGTGTTTTGATTATCTTAGATAGTGGTAAAGAACCTGCCTGCCAGTGCAGGAGATATGAGATGCGGGTTCCATCCCTGGTTGGAAAGAGCCCAGTATTCTTGCCTGGAGAATCCCATGGACAGAGGAGCCTGATGGGTTACACTCCATAGGGTCGCAAAGAGTCGGACATGACTAACGTGATTCACATACACACACTCTGCTAAGCATCTAATAAGTATCAATTGTTTACTTTAGTAATCACTCCTTGAGGTTGGAAACCTTATTATTCCTTTTTCTCCTATTAGATACCTGCTCTGGGTGGATGCTGAGTTTTCACTTTTGTTCTCCTTGACCCGAGGCCATTACAGTTTCTAGATTGGCAGTTGTCCTCAGGGCAAAAAAAATGCCTTCTTCCTCTGTGGGTTCCAGCCTTCACTTTGGTTTTGGCTGGATATTTCCTTACTATCTTGTCAGTTCATTTGGTTTAGAAGAAGACTAAAAGTTTTTAATCCATTATTTTTTAGTGATGTTTTAAAAAGCCACGAGTATTTATTGATTATAAGCTTTTGTTGAAATATAGTTGATTCTCAGTGTCGTGTTAGTTTCAGAGTACAGCAGAGTAATTCAGTTATACATTTGTGTGTGTGTGTATATATATATTCCTTTTTAGATTCTTACAAGATATTTGGTATACTTCCCTGAGCTAGGTCCTTGTTGGTTATCTGTTTTATATTTTTTTTTGTTGTTGTTTACTTGCTAAGTCACGTCTGACTCTTTTTTGACCCTGTGGACTGTAGCCCACCAGGCTACTCTGTTCATGGAATTTCCCAGGCAAGAATACTGGAGTGGGTTGCCATTTCCTTCTCCAGGGCATCTTCCCCCATCAGTGATCTAACCCATGTCTCCTACATTTCAGGTGGATTCTTTTCCACTGAGCCACCTGTGAAATGCATTATATATGTTAGTAGTGTGTATATTAATCCCAAACTCCTAGTTTATTCCTCTCCCACCTTCCCCTTTGGAAACTATAAGTTTGTTTTCTATGTCTCTGAGTCTACCCCCGTTTTGTAACTAAGTTTATTTGTATCAGCTTTCTAGATTCCACGTACAAGCCCCATCACATCATATTGGTCTTTTCTCTGTCTGATTTACTACACTTAGTGTTTTGTGGCAGAGTTGTTCCACTATACTAGGCTGCCCTATTTCTAAGAATGGAAATCAAAACCACTTATTTTACAGTTGACAACAATGAGTTCAGAGAGTCTGGTGACTGGCTCAGACCGTGGAGCTGGTTAATGCAGTCTGTGGCTGAAGTCTAGGTCTTTTTTTCCAGCTCTGTGCTTTCGGACATTGGTCCAGTCTACGGATAGTTTTGATCTCACTGTCCACATAAAGTGGAGATTTGATTAACCAGTGAGTAGGGATGGGAATTGGAGAAGACTCTTGAGAGTCCCTTGGACTGCAAGGAGATCCAACCAGTCCATTCTGAAGGAGATCAGCCCTAGCATTTCTTTGGAAGGAATGATGCTAAAGCTGAAACTCCAGTACTTTGGCCACATCATGTGAAGAGTTGACTCATTGAAAAGATTCTGATGCTGGGAGGGATTGGGAGCAGAAGGAGAAGGGGACAACAGAGGATGAGATGGCTGGATGGCATCACTGACTCGATGGCCGTGAGTCTGAGTGAAGTCTGGGAGTTGGTGATGGACAGAGAGGCCTGGCGTGCTGCGATTCATGGGGTTGCAGAGTCGGACACGACTGAGTGACTGAACTGAACTGATGGATGGGAAATCATAGAAATTAAAATTCATCTCTGTATATCTTTTCTCTGAAAGGAGTATTTGATCCTCATTCTACCCATGCTTTGCTTTTGTGTTTTAGTGTTTAAATGTCAGGCATTTTAGAGGGGGCTTATGCAGAACTACTCAAGTAAAATCCAAATTTGTAGATGGTCTGATATCCTCCTAAAGCAACTGTCAAAACCATGGACATTACTCAGTCTGTCCTTGTCTAGGGTAAAATAAGCTAGAAACAATTGAGCCCACGTCAGTCTTGCCTCCATCTGCCCAGGTGGTTGTCTTCCTCTCACGTGTTCCCGTCTTGGATAAAGAGCGACAGCAGAACAAGGGAGACATGAGAACTCAGTATCCATGTAGCTTCTGTCTTGGGCAGTTTTTCATTTGTAACTATGTGCCCTTAATGACTTTCCTGAACAGTTTGGGTATTTTTATCCAAGGCTATGAATCTTGTTTTACTCTTTGCCCACTAGAATTTTGACCCCTCTCTCACAAATATCCCATCCATCACTGTGAATGTTTAAAGTTTTTTCTTTTAAATATTTATCTGTTTGGCTGCACTGGGTCCTAGTTGTGACATGTAGGATCTTTAGTTTGAACTCTTAGTTGCAAAACATGGTATGTGGGATCTAGTTCCCCGACCAGGGATCGAACCTGGGTCCCCTGAATTGGGAGCACAAAGGCTTGGCCACTGGACCACCAGAGATCTCCACAGTGTACTTTTTTTTTTTCAAATATTTGTTGACCTTTTAATTTGCAAATTACAGTAACTGAAAGGTATATTTGTTATAATTAATAACTTTGGTAAAATCTTTCCAATAAGGATGAGAAATACTAAATATACTAGTTAGAGGTAGGTTTATCTGCAAGTAAAAAGCACCTGAAAAACAGTAGTTGAAACAACACAAATGTTGATTTTTTTCTTCATGTAGAATTCTAGTCGCAGGCAGTTCAAAGAAGGGATCTTCAGAGAAACAGGTGCCATTGCCAATGGTCTCTGTTGGCTATCTCAGGCCCAGGCATGCCATCTAAATTTCATCTAGAAGATAGTACTGGATAAAGAGGAAAGAGCAAAAGATGTACACTAGCTCCTTTTAACAAAAGTGCTGCCACAAGAATGCTGTCATAAGAATTTCACACATACCACTCACGGGTGAGAATTTAGCCATACAGCCGCATATAGATAAAAGCAAGGCTGGGGAAAATTATCTTTGTTCTGGGAAGCCATAGTCCCAGATAAAAACTTAGAGATTTTACTACCACACAAAAAGAGGGAAATTTATATCAGTCAGTTCAGTCATTCAGTCATGTCCGACCCCTTGCGACCCCATGAACCACATTTTTGATAAGCTCATCATACATACAGCTTGATTGTTCTCCTGATTTTATTTTCCAGTCTCTCTGATTTCTTCAGATATTTCGTTGTATGTATTTGTGTTGTATACATTCAGTAATCTTCTGTGGACACAAGACTGGGGCTTCCCTGGTGGCTCAGGTGGTAAAGAATCTGTTTGCAGTGCACGAGACCCGGGTTTATATATTTGTGTTGTATTCATTCTATAATCTTTTTGTGGACACAAGAGCGGACATAAACTCCAAAAGTAAATACATCCATGGGAAGAAGGAACTGGCAGTTATGTTCGAGCTGGTTGTAGAGAGACCTGAGCTGCTTATCCGGGAGGCCTTGACTGTGGCAGAGAATGTTCCTGACTTGAACGTGGTCAGCCCCTGTGTCTGCCAGCTCTTCCGTCTACTGTCACGTTGGGAGGGTTTTCTGACCCATCGAAGCCTCAGTTTCCTCCAAGGTAAAATGGCGATACTGGTAGTGGTTAAAGTGCTTGGCACAGTGTCTGGCATATTTAAGCTCACAAAATACTAACTAGTATTATTTCTTGAGAGATAGGAAACAGCTCAGGCAGAAGGAATAGCGGGTACAAATATCTGGAGGTAGAAAGTGTGTGCAGTGCCCAGGTACACCAGCTGGGAGCAGGGGATGGCCACGTGTAGGCCACGTGCAAGGTTTACATAGAGAATGAGTCTGGGCAAGAACTACCGGGGTGTAGATGCGACGGGAATGTGGACTGAATGCTGCAGAAACCGGCCACCTGGGCAAGGAATTTGGGACAGGATGTGAGTTAGGCAGTGGGTGGCGGAGTAGGGCATGCATCTGTGTTGTGTTTCCAGTGGAGGAGGCTGGTGGTTCTCAAAGCTCCTGTGTACACGAAAGTTACCTGAAGACCTTGTTAAACACAGTTTTCTTGGCCCCACCTTCAAAGATCCAGGATCAGTAGGTCTGCAGTGGACCCCAGGATGCTAATTTTGAAATGAGCACACCAGGTGATTAGACATAGGCAGTCCTCAGGCGCACTTTGAGATGGACTGAGATCCTTGTTGAGGAAATGCTTGCTGACTTACTGGCAGGTCTGATGAAGCTCAGTGGGAGGGAAGATGGAAACAAATGTCTTAAAAATAACGTGTTTACATTCGGTCCATGCTGTAGCTTTGAGTCTTCTTGCCCTGGATCAAGGAGCACCCGTTGTACAGATATTCTTTCAAATAAAAAATATCAGAAGTCATACGCTTGTTCTGTGAAGTCTTGGAGGGCAAGAGAGGTGTCCTTACCTTCTCAATTTGCAGGAGGCTACTGAAGGAAAAGCTTGTTAAAAAGAGCAATAAGAGGAAGGAAGACTGAAAGAAGGTACAGCAGCTTGAGGTCAGGAAATGAGGATGGAAATGGGAAAGGATGGGAAAAGAGCAGTCAGATTTGATTGGGTGGGAATCTATTTGTGAAGGAAACCAGCCAGTATTTAACCTGTTTTGAAAAAGCTAGACTTCCAGCATTTTTAATTATGGATTGCTCGCTTTTGAAATTGCCCAGTTGGGAATACTCAAGTTTTGATGTGTTTTGTTTGCCTGCTAATTAGCAGCCTGCTTGGTTGACCATCATTTTCCCTTTATTCTGTGGACAGAAGATGTACAGGAACGTCTCTTGAAACACTCTGGCTTAAATCTGGGCTCAGGTAACTTCACTGTGTATTTAGTAAGAGGTTGTATTCATTATAAATTGAATTCTGGTACATCTTTTTTTTTTTTTTCCCCAGCTCAATTTTTCCTTTTTGCTCTTTAATAGAATTTGTCCTTTAGAAGAGGCCTTCTCAACCTTGGCACAGTTGACATTTGAGACCAGGATATTTTGTGTTGTGCAGGTATTCTGACGTGTAAAACCTTTAGCAGTGTCCCTGGCCTCTAACCACTTGATGCCACTGGCTCTACCCCACCTCCATGCCCTGCCAAGTTGTGACAACCGAAAATGTCTCCAGACATTGCCAAATGCCCTCTGGGGACCATAATCACCCCTAGGGCAAAACTTGGGGTACTGACCAGGAAGTACTATGGTTCCCTTTCCTCCTTGTCTCTGCCTTCCTTTCATGTTTGAAATCCTTTTTGAAAATGGATAAAACGGGTCCAAACAAAACAGAATCTTATGGTAGGCGTAGAGATTCGCTGCTGTTCCATCATTACTTTGGGGCCAAGTTTAAGAGGAAAATCTCTCAAATTAATCCAGGTTGGCTGTTTCAGGCGAGAAGGAAGTCAAGATGTGCAGACTTCTGGTTGATAGATTTTGTCATTTATACCTTTGTGTGTGTGTGTGTGTGTGTGTGTGTGAAAATAAATTTGATTTGGTGTTAAGGATGACAAGAACCAGGCAGGCTATAAAACTTACTTGTGTGACAGTCCCAAGAATTCTAAGTCACTTTTCTATATATGTCCCCCAGTTCAGCTCACAGTAGATGGGCTAAGAGGTTGGGTGGTTAAACAGCAAATTTGAGGAAAGTATTGTACCTTTTCTCCAGACTTCCTCTTCAGAGCTTCATGACATCTCTTAAAGCTCACAGCCACTGATTATATTTATTGAAACATTTTTTTAATTTCGTGTTCTTTTCTATTTTTGTCTGCGCCATGCAGCACGCGGGGTCTTAGTTCCTTGACCAAGGATCCAGCCCTTGCCTTCAGCAGTGGAAGTGCAGTCTTAAGCACTGGATCATCAGGGAAGTCCTTTGCAGGCACTGATTTTAGCTATCTGCAGGGGATAGCTGTTTGCATTTGCATTCTCTTCGGAAGGACTGACCAAAGTAACTGAAACGATATTTGTTAAAAAAAGAGATTTCAAGTTTAGTGGTCCTAGTTGCTGGTTGCTGTTTCTAGTCCATCTCTTAATATATTCTAAAACACCATGTCCTCTACTGGACCCCCAAATAAGTCAGTTAATTATACTATGATTACTTCTGCTGATAATAAAATAGGAGTAATTAAGGGAAGGACAGTAGTGCGTTAAGAAACAGTATTACTGAAATGTTAGAAAACACGGTCCATGGGAGTACATCTCCTGAACCGAAGTTTCACACCTCCTCCTCCAGTTCTGTCAGAGGAAGCTTGTGATGGCCGTCTGTTACCCACCGTGATCAAGATAATAGAACAGTAAAACTTTTTATACTCAGAAAGGGCCTTTCATCAAAAATCTCAAAGCCATTTCTAAATTTAGAGGGACTGATCTTGCGTGCACTTTTATGTTCTGAGCAGTGAACATGGGAACTTAGCTGTCAGACTCCCCTTCCTGCGTATTTGCACTTGAAGCACTGAAGAAGCATCACGAATTTGGTCAGCAGCAGAACTTCGCTGGTGCAGGGCCTAGAGAATTCCAGCCTTCTAGAAGTTCATATAGGTCATTTCGCCATAATTAACAAAATAAAACATTGCTTTAACAACTTTCATGCCACATTTCACTGTCCAGATTAAGGATTGTAGGCCAAGTGTTGTGCCTATTAAAAAAAAAAAAAACAAACAAAAAAAACTGAGACGGTGTGGTCCTAAGAAACTTAAAGTCTCCTAATATCTTGTAATGTCTTGATGGAAATAGACAGTCAGCGTCCTTTTTCAGCTGGCGTGTTTTCTCCATGTCTGTTGTCTGGTGGGTAGGCCTCGAGTGGCTTGTCTGAGCCAGTAAGAGGATAGAAACTGTCTAGGAGCATTATGGCATGCGTGCTGCTTATATTAATAATATTAATAGTATGGATATTTGCCTGATTTAACTTTTGTGTATGTGTGTATATTAAGGTTGTGTTAGTGTAGTTTTAACTTAACCTGTCCAAAAGATTTTAGTAAGATTTTAAGTGCAATTTCAGGTTGATAAAAGTTGAGGCTATGAAACATTGTGAAGGATGGAAGTAATTTTTATGTTCATACCTCTGGTTCCTGAGGGTCCAGTTCGTTTCTGCTGTGAATTTAAATGAGTTAATTTAAGTAGTTGGGTCAGAAGCTACTATCATCATGGTAGCCTCGTGCTTGATTCTTAATTAAAGGCAACAGGAGATTAATTTGAAACATTAATTTAAAAGTGCATATACAAAAAGAAAGAATTACTGCAAGGAAGCCTAAAGAATTTTTCTCTTGTCCCCAGATGTAGAAGACAGAAGTAGCTCAGGGTCCTGGGGGAGTGGAGGACATCCAAGCCCGTCCAGGGTAAGTATATCTAATCTTTTCCCCACAAGCAGACATCCTCATATGTAAATTGACAAACTGAAGGTGAGTTTTTTCTCCCCGACACGCATCTGCATGGCTATATATGCAGACTGAGTTTAATGAGGATCAGCTTCTGTTTGGCATTTTTTTCAGGCTCTTATTGGATGTTATTATTGATTTTGACACCCCTTCCACTTTGGCTAACCAGAAGACAACCCCTTCATTAAACATTTGGCCTTGCTTTGCCAGTTACTGATCCAGTGTTAACAGAAAGCTGTTTTTGTAGGTGGTGCAACTTAAAAAAAAAAATTCCTAGTATCCTTGTAATATATTGGTGTAAATAGGTCCCTGAATAATTCTGAAGACATACTGTGAAGTTGTAGTTTCCAGTATTATTGCATAGTAAGTCTGTGTTGGTTTCACTTTGTGAACATTATTGTCCCACCACCAGTAGTGCCTTTGGTCACCAGTGGGTTCGTTTAATGTCTTTCTTTTAATTGAAAGTAGCTTTTATTTTTAAAACACACATAACCCCAAATCGTTAAACTTCAAAGTAAATGGATATGATCTGATTTAGACCAAGTCTTATTCTTCAGACTTGCTCATCTGTCAGTGTTCCTTAAGTTAGTCTTGTATTTTACAGACCACGGTGCAGTCATTTGGAAAAGAAGTTGCTTGTACTTAACCGCACATGTCTTATTCACTCACAGATTTTTGCTACCCCATCCAAGGTTTTTGGTTGGTAGGGTGTCATGTGAAGAGCATGGCGTGGGGGTGTGAGTAGGGTGGTTAGGCCACGTGTGTGTTTGTACGTGTATGACCTTGGGCGAGTCATTTCTCTTCCTTGGGCCCCATACTGCTAGTTTCTAAAAGGAAGAAGTTGAACCAGAGGATCTTTCCTGTCCCTTCTGACTCGAATGTGAACGATTTTATATATATAATCTGTCTTTAATGGAGTCATTGCTGCTGCTGCTGCTAAGTCGCTTCAGTTGTGTCCGACTCCGTGCGACCCCATAGACGGCAGCCCACCGGCTCCCCCATCCCTGGGATTCTCCAGGCAAGAACATGGGAGTGGGTTGCTATTTCCTTCTCCAATGGAGTCATCACTAGGCCTTCTGAAATCCCTCTCAGTTTTTATAATAATACATATAACTCCAGATTAAAAGTAGACAGAGACCACACAAAGCAGCTGCCCCTCCTGCAAGCAGCTGTGTAGATGGAGGAAACGTTCTGCAGGGCCGGGAGCGGGGGCACATTTACTGTAATGTTCGCCCACACTTGGGGTGGAGGGTGGTCTGTAGTTCGGCCTAAGACGTAAGGAAGGTAATCAAGCTGTCCGAAGGAGGCTGTCTCAGCAAGCCGCGTTGGCCATTTCCACCTGTTCTTTGGCCTTGGGGCTCATGCTGTAGTCTCAGGGTCAGCCAGAGCTCTCGGCTTACCAGGAACTTCGCTGAGACTTTGCACCAGCTGTCGAGTTTCAGATTCTCCTGCATTATGTGGATGGGTTGAGGAAATCTTTCCTCCTCCTCACATTACAGTCCTCAGTTGCAGAAATCAATCCATTCCCCTTGACAGCAAGTGTGGGAGACGACAGAACGTCCCTCTCTTGTTGAGCTCATTCGCATGAACTTAATGGCTTCCGCTTTCTCGTTTTAATACAACACGTGGTTCTTTCAGTCGTTCTTATGAGAGGGAGGTTCATTTAGGATCGTCCTGACTTTTATTTGGTTTTCATGAATCGTCTGGGCTCCCCCTCCTGCCCAAGAATTCATTGGTGGATAACTTTGACTCAATATTTTGTAATTTGTATTTTCTAAATGCAGCGAGCCGCGGCTGGCTTGTATTGGACAGCCAGGGGGCAGGTGTCTCTTTTTTCTCATCTTCAAGTGGTGATATTTCCAGTTATCTTGAAACGCTGTGCTGGCGTTTAAATTAGATAATGTATATTAAGCTCTTAATAACACTGTAGGGTGAGTATACTTAATAAATATAGTATAACTAGTATTATGCAATGTCTGGTATAGAACAAGTGAGTGTAAGAGCAATGATAGATATTTAAAATGTGACGTCCTTTTATGCCCTGATGTACTGGCAACATCCCATCACAGTATCGTCCAGGTTAATTTTTTTTATAGCTGAGAAAAGGCGGTTGAAAATGGGGTAGTTTGGAACCTTAAGGTTTCTGTTGCTTCTTTAGTGGAGGGATGTGCGTTTTCATTTTTCATACAGTATCCATCCTTTTCATGCGGGCAGATTCTGCCCTTTGGCTAACATACCAACTGACACCTCTGAGTAAATTTGACTTCGTCTTTATGGAAAGTGCAACCAGCTGAGCAGCATGGCTTTTTTTTCCTTTCTGGTCACTTTATGTACCTTAATAACCTACAATTTGAACTCTGTGATTTAGATGATTTTAACTCTTTCCTGGATGTTATCTAACCCTCCCTTAAAAGCAAGTGACTGGGCAGTTTAAAAACCTTATTTTAATTTAAAATTCCTCTTTAAACCGTGAGATGATCATAGTAATTAGAAATTTCCAGAGATCACCATCTGCTTTAAAACTGTTTTTTTTTGTGGCATACTTTGTCCAAATCCAGAATTTATGCTTAAATTCTGATACTCATTTATAGTCCTGTTGTAATAATTTTAACATTCTTGTGTAGCTGGTTGCTTATGGAATGATCCAGTTGTTTTGCAACCACAATAACATCTATAATAAAACATTGAAATTTCAATATCATAAAACCAAATGCTGCTGTTTACAAGGTCCTACCTTTGCCTTCCAAAGGCAGTTCGTTGCAGGTTATGAGTAACCTTCCCATAGCATATTTTGCTCTCTTTTTAAAAAAATAATGTGGGCTTATCAAAATAATAATTACTATTTACAATATATTTTATAGGTATCAGGTGTTTTACTTGTATTATTTCATTTGATCATAATAACTTGATGCAATTGGCTCCGTTATTATTATTCCCCCAGTTTCACTAGGATTTCTGGGAAAATGTGAACTCTGCAAACTTTAGAGCCCTTCTTATGCACTGTACCTGTGAAGATGCAGCTTTCTTATAATAAGGTGCTGGGGTGAGAATGGTGGGCTCCAATTTCTTTGGTTCAGAGAGGTGTCAGCAGTGAGACTTGCGTGCTGATTGACTCGTGGCAAGTTTGAATTTGCGCTGTCATTCTATTCACAGAGCTATGGAGACGGGACCCCCTATGACCACGTGGCCAGCAGGGACCTTGGGTCACATGACAATCTCTCTCCACCTTTCGTCAATTCCAGAATACAAAGTAAGACTAATTTTAAATTAACACGAGTTTTTGGAATGCTTATGTTTTACCATCAAAGGTAGAATACAAGCCCAGACAGAGATTCTGTTTTTAAGAACTTAGATATTTAGTTAGT
This sequence comes from Aepyceros melampus, assembly GCA_006408695.1. Lineage (NCBI taxonomy): Eukaryota > Metazoa > Chordata > Mammalia > Artiodactyla > Bovidae > Aepyceros > Aepyceros melampus. Next base: position 589,770 of record SJXQ01008262.1, on the reverse strand, counting down.
TCACTATAGTAATTTTAAATGACAGAAAAATATTGATGATCTTTGCTTGGTAATAGTGATACAGGACTAAGTTTTACAACTCTGGAATTACCTAATTTCAGTGATATTGAATCTACATGGAAAATTTATGTTCCTTAGATGTAAAGCACTTCTCCCAATTTCATTGTTGCAGCAGTAGTTTTCCAGGGTTAAGGCTGATGAAGTGAAAGTGGTGAATATTTGAAGTAAGAAGTATCATTGAGTCTATCAGTTGGCAATGAGATAAAATCTGCGTTAGCGTGAACTTTTATGAAAGGGGTCATGGAAATTCCTGTAATAATAGGTTTAGTGTGCTTAAATCAAAGTAGCATGTTCAAGTTGAATTGTAAAGTCTGGTTGTGTATTTATCAAGGTGTGAACTTTAGTGCTAATGATACAGAAGGTCCGCATCCTGCTTCATGAAGTGACCTACGTGTACTTTGAGACAGTCTTTGTGTTTCCAGCATGTTTTTTTCTATTGGAATTCTTAGCATATTTTTTTCTGCTTTGACTACCTGTAGGGATTAAAAAACAAACAAACAAACCCGCAGTATCTTGAGCAATGAAAAGACAATTTATAATGACAGAAAAGGTCCCAATAGCTGGTTACTTTAGTTTTGATTGGGAAAAAAAGATCTTTGTTCTAATAAATGTGAGCTTTAACAATATTAGTAAATCTGTCAACTTGGCCAAATCCTGTTGTGAATCCATCAATAAATGAGGTTAAATTTCTTGGCAGAAGCTGTTGGATTATACTCCAAGGAAGACATGCAGCCATACATATATCATTCTGAAGCCATAATTGCAGATGCTTCTGAGGAATGTCCTAATTTTTAAGCCTTGATCACTATACTTGTTTTTGTAAATTAATGTTAACTTTGTTCTGTTATTTATAATTTTTTAAATTTATTTTTAATTGGAGGATAATTGCCTTACAGTATCATGTTGGTTTCTGCCACATATCAGCATGAATCAGCCATAGGTTACACACGTCCCCTTCATCTTTTAACCTTCCTCCCACCTCCCACCCCATCCCACCCCTCTAGGTTGTCACAGAGCACTGGTTTGAGCTCCCTGCGTCATAGAGCAAATTTCCGCTGGCTGTTTAGTTTTACATGTGATAGAGTGTATGTTTCAAAGCTCCTCTCTCAGTTCATTCCTATACTTGTTATTTAAGGTGTAGATCATTCTTGAGTATGAGTCATCTTTTCAGAAATCACCGTCAGATCCATTTACAGGGACTTCAGATATTAAAGGCACAATAGTCAAAGCAGAGAAATACTAGGAATTTATTTTTAATGGGTGATTAAGTGTCATCCCAACGTTGAGAATCAGGATCTCAAAGCTGTATTTGACCATGGGTTGTTCTCATATTTTCTTATTTTTTTTAAATTTAAAACCGTAACTTTTATATTTTAACTCTGTAGCTAAAGCAAGAATCCTAGCTTTTTTAAGTGAGTCATGATGAGACGCAGTGTTTCCTGTTTCCAGGATAGGCAGATGCAGGTGACTAGATACGTTTGTCACCTTAGATTTGAAAGAACAACTTTACATTTTTCAAAGACAATAACAGTAATTTTAAATTCTAACACCATCCCTTCTCTATTTATCCTTATCCAACTTCATAAAGTAAAAGATTAACTTGAAAATAATCATCTTGAAAAGTAACACCAAAACAGTGTATTAGAGAATTGTCCTGAAGAATCTAAGACTGTCCTCAGATGAGGATAAAATGGGAGAAATAAATTACTACTCGTATTTAGAAGTTTATATAATGTCCATGAAAAAAATGTTTTCCTAAAGAACAAGTTGATAAATTAATGTTACAGAAGACACCAAGCAATACAAAGATAGCAAAGAATCATTCTTGTTTGCGTGTCCTCCTGGGCAGCTGTTTTACAAACCAAATTCGTTTTTTTTTTTTTTTTTTTTTTCAGTTCAAATAGTATTTAAAATATAAGTGGGCTGAGCGTCTACAGCCGGAGCTCCGAGAGCTGACTCTTTTCACTTAGTTGTTGTTTAAGCTGAAAGTCCATGTCAGCTGTGTTCTTTTACTCCGTCTGCCCTCCTTCCCATTAAACCCTTAAATATGGAGGCCAAGACAGTCTCCTGCATTGTGGGAGGAAATGCTACTACGTCCGGAGGCTCCCACCCACTGTTTCCCATGAAAGGACTTCTCTGTTAGATAAGCTGTCTGGTCTGAAACATGGCTCTTTATTGTTTACAAACTGCTACATTTTCCACCTCAAGCAGATTTTTGCACAGAAAAGAATTGTGCTTGGGCTAAATGGTTTATCTGACATTAACGGTGCAGTGTCAGACTAGGGTCAGGGAAGTTGCCTTCCTTCCCATTAAACCCTTAAATATGGAGGCCAAGACAGTCTCCTGCATTGTGGGAGGAAATGCTACTACGTCCGGAGGCTCCCACCCACTGTTTCCCATGAAAGGACTTCTCTGTTAGATAAGCTGTCTGGTCTGAAACATGGCTCTTTATTGTTTACAAACTGCTACATTTTCCACCTCAAGCAGATTTTTGCACAGAAAAGAATTGTGCTTGGGCTAAATGGTTTATCTGACATTAACGGTGCAGTGTCAGACTAGGGTCAGGGAAGTTGCCCTCAGAGTGAGAGGGCATGGCGCAGTGTGCAAAAAAAATAAAAGAAGAGAGAAAAAGGCATTTAAACTATTATGAAATACCTCGCATTTTTACTTTGGAAAGGAATTAAAAATATTTTTAGAGAAATCGCTAGGATGCTGCATTAACCCCCCGCCCTGGTAATTTCTCACATCCCAAACCCCTTCTTGATTGGCTTGAGTATCTCAGGGCTAGACTCAGGGAACAAAGATGCTCATTGATGTTGCCCAAGCTGCTGTTGATTTAAAATGAAACCACTTTTGAATGAGCCATGCTTGGTGCTTTGCTGTACCTTTACAAAGAGAAGCTAGATTGTTTTCAAAAAGTTAAGACAGCTGATTTACAAATGAAGACAAAGAGGAAATAAGACCTATTAGTATAGGCAGCAATTTGAATTTACAGAGTATATGGTATATTCTAAACTACTCTTTGTGTCCAAATCCATATTCTGGGTCACGGTGTTTGTGGAAGTTTTCTTCTACCAAAAGCAGATATTAGACTTTAAGGTTTGGACAACAATCCAATATCCACTTTCAGAAGCTTTGGTTTTCATGAAAAACTGTAAAGGATTTCTTTACATGTCAAAGATTTCATTCTGCTCTTGTGTCACATTAGGGTAAAAGCTATAGCATCGGAAATAAATCAGCCACTTTATTGGACCAGATTCTCTATTGTCAAATCAATCAAGTCTGTGACTGAATTAGGCGTCTGCTACAGAAATAAGTGACACTAATTTTACGGGAAAGAGTTATTAACTGCAGATGACCTGTTTCTTTTTGGTAAACTGTTCACTTAGTGAGGTTTTATTTTATTGCAGAGAAAGAAAAAAAAATACTGAAACCCTCTTTTCTTTGGGTAGTGACTTATTATTCTACATTTTATTCTTATAGCAATACAGTATTTTGAAGAAATGATGCAGGCGTTGCTAATATTTGCTTATAAACTCTTTTAAGGCAATAAAACGCTTTATTAGAAGTCTGAACTCTTTGACTTCCCATGAATGATTTTGCATAAATGCTCATTTTTGTAATCTAATACTTACCTCTGACACCAAAATATAGAAACTTAATTTATTTGTGTATCTCAAATTTTTGCAAAATGGTATATGACTTATAAGAGTAGTAGTGTCTACATTAATTTACCTCCTTTAGAAATAAGCTTGCATATCTGAATACAAGGCCTTACTTGATTGATTGCCTAAACTAAAAATAAACGAATGGATACAAGTGCACTTGCACGCAAGCACATGTTCACATGCTCACGTGCAAACACATGCAGCTATTGTGCTAGAAGAATTAATAATGACACTTGGTTTGTCAGGGTGCACTCTTCCCTCCATTGCTGTCTGTATTAAAGTTGCCACACAGAGTTTTGGAAGTTGATATTGTGCAAATCCTTTAAAGAAAAACATAAAGAAACAACAACAAAAAAAAAGCAGGCCCCAAATTTGTTGTTTTAAAAAATAAGTGTGCGTGTCCTTTTGTTTTTCTTTTAGTGTGGGGGAGTCTGGAGGAATTGAGAGATTTCAGCAATGAGTCATCTAGCTGCCTGCCTGCCTTGACCAATTCATACAGTTCTCTTTTAAAATTACAAAAAAAAATGATTGAGGTATAATTGACATATATTAGTTTTAGGTGTACAACATCATGGTTCAATATTTGTGTAGTAGACTCTTACTTGACACTTCCTGAGTCCTCACTTACTGTTTTCCCTTGGGTAGAGACAAGCAAGCCAGTTTGCATTTTTACTTGTTTGAAATTCCCTGCCATGTTTTGTATCTGGAGAGAAGTAATCACTTCTTTGTGACCATGTATGATCATTAATGATAATAGTGTACACTTGATCTGTTGGAAACTTGTTCACTACAGTTATTAAACAGTTTGATGAAACCTTTACAGTGGTCAGTGGGTAGCTTTCAGAGTACGCTAATGGATCAAAGGGACCGTGGTGCTGAGCCTTGTGTTTTTAAAAGGGTTATATGTTATGGAATAGTTGGAAAATCCAGGCAAGAACTATATGCAGAGACTATGGATTTTAAAAATCATTCCTGTTTGTTTCTTGTGTTTGCCAAACATTAAAACTTTTGCAGGTAATTGTCCAATTTTTTTTTTTTTTTTTTTACAATGGGAGACAATATGTTTTCTAGCCACAACTTTCTGATCCGAGGAATGACCTAAGTATACGTTTTCCTTCTTTTGTTCCAGAGCTTTAACTGAAAGCCAGATTGTTTGAGTGAGCAAGATGCCAGTAGGTTATAGACATGCACTGGTGACCGAAGGATGTGAAAAGTGATACTTGGGTATGGCTGGGTGCAGCTTGGTTCAGCATCAGCGGCTGTGTTTTCACATGTCCCCTTGTGAGTGGTTCGGTTTCTTATTGTGGGATTTGGTTCTTGTCCCACTCGTGATACTCTACCAGTGCACAGAATAATTTCCTGCTGTAGAGTAACTGGTTTCTGAACTAGCTCAGGGGAACATTTTACTGTAGGATTAGATCGTGGTTCAGGCAGAACTGCAGAGAGCTGCTGGCTTACAGGATGACCTTTGAGTCTCATCTGGGTTAGCGGTTGATATTTTGATTTGGTTACTGTGGTCATATTGTGACAGCTGCCGGCTCATTAGAATTCACTTCCACCGCTCCATTTGCCGAGTAGGAATATTTAGGTTTGTATTACTTCAGAGTGTTTATGGCTACCCTGAGTTTAGCCCAGCATAAAGGTGAAGTGTTGTGAGCACTTTCAAATCCCAGTGGCAGAGGCCAGTGGCACAGTCTTCTTGTAAAACGGAGAATGTGAGTACATGTTAATAGAGGTAGTTTTTCTTTTCAGTGTAAAACTGGAAATACCCAATGAAGAGGCTCTTACGAGGAAAACAGTTTTGCAAACTTTAAAGTACGAAAGAAAAGAATGACCACAAAGAAACAGTTTTTAAAAGCATGGGTAAGATTTTACTTGACCTCTTGGTTCAGTGTGTTTTTTCCTTCCCATGCTGGAATGTAAATATTTGAAAATAACAAAACCTGGACAAAAATGGCTATTATTTGATGTTTGAAGTGCCAAAGGTCAAACAATGCTTTCGTAATTTTGTGAAAATGAAATTGTGAATGTACATGTCTGCTCTGGACATTTCAGTTCGCTTTTAAATTGTTCTGAAGTTTAATAGTGATAGCGAGTTGCTTACAAGTTCTTTAGTTAGGGATGTCTGTGCATTTTCGACATCTTTTTTTTAACGACACTTTTTAGCTTGAGGTTATCTTGATATCGTCTGTTAGCTATTGGACTGATAATGTGGTAGCAAGCAATTTCTGAGAGAAGAAATGTTTAATAATGGTCTTATTTCTTGTCGGTGTTGTTTGGGAGTTTTCTTTTTTAATGTTAATTTAAAATGTCTTCATGAGTGTTAACAAATAACTCTTTTAGTGTCATCTCCAATGATATAATTAATTCTGATTTTGAGTAGAGGCTAGGAGCTAGAGAACTGACTTTTCTACTCTCTTGCTACAACTGTCTGTGGGTCTTTAGGCCACTTTTTTATACCTTGAAACTGAGGACGGGGAGCAAGCCTTTAGGTGATCTCTGAGGTAATTTTCTCATCTGATGGTCCATTGATCTTTGAGGTATGCCATTTTCTGCTTATACTATATTTTATGTTTAGAGATGTTTTATTGTCCTGTCTAATCCATTCATCTCTATTTTGTGGTACCTTCAAGTAACTTTACTAGTGATGTGTTTTCCAGATGTAATTCTTTACAGCCTGATTCAGATGGATATTTCTTTTCTACCTCAGCTCATTCACCGTAGGTAAGGGATTGGATCGAATAGGGATAAAATAATAACTCATTAAGTTACATCACCAGGAGAAGAGTATTAAGCATGGGCCAATGCTTGGCCCAAGGCTGTAGGATCTCAATAAGTGGCTCTTGAAGGGGTTTATTCATGAATCAGAGAAATCAGATATTTGGGTCTAAGCCCTAAATGAAAAGCCCATAAATTAAAGTCAAGCCTACGTGTTACTGTGTCCGGAAGAAAACCCTAAACCAGAGGCAGTCATCTAGAAATTCATTCTGTAGTTCTGTGTCTTTAACTGTCCAGAATATCAGGAAAGAGACCATATTAACAGTAGCATAGATTTCAGTTTTCAAGAAACACACCACAGATTATTTATAAAAGGAAATAAGTAAAATCAATATTTTTTGAAAGGCCACTGAAAGAAGTTGTGTGTCTCCAGTATTCAGATAAGGTGACTTGTTTCCTCTTGTCCAGTCAATAAACATTGCTGTCCTTCTTTCATGAGTCTTGTTTTCTTTCCATTAGACTGCCTGCTCTGTGGTGTAACAGCAATGCTGCGCTAATCAAACACTTTTAGAGTCAAACTAGGTGGACCAAACCCAGCTTTTTTAAACTTTAGAAGAACTGATACAGAAGAACGTTAATTGAAAATTATAGTTCACAGAAAAGTATAGGTCTTCTGCATATCACAGAAAGATTTCTCACGTAGAAAGTTCTTGAATCGTTTTAGAGTTAAGTTCAAGGAAAAAGCGGTTTGTGTCCGTAGGCTTGCTTTTCTTGAAAGGAATGGAAAATGTGACTAATAGTGGCTTATGGATAATTTTTCTCATGTTAGAAGTCTGGTGGTGGACCATGACTAGATTTGGTTTACGGTTCATTGAAGTCTAGGCTTGTATCTATGTGATTTCTTTGTCCTTTCCCTCATTGTCTCAAGATGACTGTCACAGTCTCAGAAGTCAGGTTTGGGTTAGATGCAGCAAGGAGAAGGGAAAGATGAGTTTGCTCACGTGATCTCCCTGCCTTTCTTCCATCCACAGCCATCTCCAGCTGCAGAGTTTGAAAGGGGTAGAAACTTATATAGTTGCCCCTCCAGCCTGTTCAGTGGGACAAGACAAGAGGGAAGGGTTTGAGGATGCCTAGCCAATTTATAGGGTTTATTTAGTTTCTTTTAAGAGAAGAATCTGTGATTTTCAACTTAGCAGCTTTGAAAATAAAGAACCAAGGCTCCAGCTTCCTTGTGAGAAGCAAAATGTGAAAATGGGTCTTGACTCTGAATTCTGGTCAGCAGATTAGAGAGAATGACAAAGAGGCCTGGGATGGAAAACGAGTTCTGAAAGGAAGACGGTGGGGAAACGGCGGCAGGAGAGTCGCACACGGCAGGGAGGAGTTGAGGTCATTTCCTCACCAAGGCTTGTGCTTTCCTTGTCCTCATCTCTTGATCAAGGCAGCAACTAGGCAGAGTAAAGGGCTAATAGCCTTCTCTATTAGGTCTCTGGCTTGAATTCCTGCCGAGCTGTCCAGAGCTGCCTGTCATGCAGCCAGCCGCCTATGGCTGCACCCTCCTGTCTTTTCTGCAGTCCCCTTGGTGGTCTCTGGCAGAGCCAAGGGCAGTGCCCATTCCCACAGTCCCCTGCAGTAGCCACTCAGAGTGGCTTGGCACCCTGGAGCATCAAGGTCCCGGGACGTGTCACTGTAAGTGATAGGCAGAGATTGTTCTGGGTCACTGCCAAACAGGCTCCCGGGAACTTCCCTCCAGCCACCTGCCATGTCGCCATGAAGCTCTCACAGAGGATCCTGCCACTGAGGGCAAGGAACCGTCGTCTTTTTTTTTTTAATATGTACATAGTTGTATTTGTTGATCTTTAATATGGAGGGTTAGGAGCAGCCAAAAGACATTTAATCTTGGCCAACATGCCAAGACTGCATGAAATTGTGGTGAGAGCTGGATCCAACTTTTGACCAAAAGTTTCCCACCTCCGCTGATCACAGTCATGGCGGGAATTAGGCTAATGAGAACACGGGCAGGGGAAAGACTGTCTATCATGAAAGGAAAGCAGGATGTGGAATAAACAGGGCTGTTAGTTTTTCTCTCAAGTGTTTCACTGGAAAAGCATTACTTTGAGTTTTGCCTAAGCTTGCCACTGAAAATAGGCCTGGGACAGCAGTAGCCAATAGTGGACACCTTAACTGGTTCCTTGGGTGGAAGATCAGACACCTGGCAAACCTCTCATCACCCCTCAGCTCCAGGAGAAACAGCAGTAATTTCAGGCTTTTAACCTCGTGTGCTTGAAAGTTGAGTGCCTGCCTTAAGTGCGCTATTGACCTTCATTAAAAAAAAAATACTGTAAGCCTTAGAGCTTCCCTGTTGCGTCAGTGGTAAAGAATCCACCTGCCAATGCAGGAGACGTGGGTTCAGTCCCTGATCTGGGACGATCCCACGTGCTGTGGAGCCTCAAAGCCCATGCGGCACAGCTCCTGAGCCTGGACTCTAGAGCCCGGGGGCCACAGCTGCTGAAACCCGCGCGCCCTAGATCCTGAGCCCAGCAACAAAAGAAGCCACCTCGATGAGAAGCCCGTACACTGCAACGAGAGAGGAGTCTCTGCTTGCTGCAACTAGAGAAAAGCCCACACAACAACGAAGACCCAGCCCAGCCAAAACAAGAAAAAGGGTTATTTAAAAAAAAATTACTGTAGCCTATTTTCTTTGTTCATATGATAATCTTCATCAGGACCAAAGCTGCAGAGGAGCTCCGTTGGAAGCGCTGCCATCTTTAGAGGCCTCGTGGAATAGTGGGCTGGGCTCAGGGGCGCTGCAGTCTTCATCCTGGCTGTTCCCCTTCCTGGTGATGGGACTTCGCCTGAATTTCTTACGATTCCCAGCTTTCACGTTTCTAAGGCCAGGATGGTCAACACCTAGCCCAGCATCGTTGTGAGCCACATAGTGACGCGATATGCTTTGCAGCAACCGCTCTGCTGTTATCTTAGACCATCGCACAACTGTGTATTGGTACTCTGTCACTTAATGTCCTTCAAGGATCAAGTGAAGTCGCTCAGTCATGTCAGACTGTTTGCGACCACATGGACTGTAAGCCTGCCAGGCTCCTCCATCCATGGAAGTTTCCAGGCAAGGATACTGGAGTGGGTTGCCATTTTCTTCTCCAGGAGATCTTCCCGACCCAGGGATCGAACCCGGGTCTTCCACACTGCAGGCAGACTCTTTACCCTCTGAGCCACCAGGGAAGGTTACTTAATGTCTTCGATTAATTGAAAATTCTCTAGACCTTGGGTCTTGGGTGATGGCAGTTTGAAACCACCTTTCCTTTCTAATGAGATTGGAACCAAGGGAAAGAACGAGTGGAGAGAGTATTGCATGTTCAGTTCTGAAGACAGCAAGACCAAAATAAAAGACTTTTTTCCCAGCTATTCCACAAAACCCAGTAATCCTATAAAATAAGTACCTCTTTGGGGACAATTTCGTTGAATTCAGATAATGCCCCTTGAGGAAATATTTGCCTCCAGCCATTTTTCTCTCCAGCTTAACTGTTCTCAAGTTGCATTGTTGCATAAGGTGGAAAGCACCTTGGTGTGGATTTTGGGTAAAGGTGCTGACAAGGTGAGATTTCTTCCCCTGCGTTGTAGGTCACCTGCATTTGGAGTAACCACTGGGTAGGACATTTTTCATCAAGGAATTGCTATACATGCGCCTTCTAGGTTCTGGGGAATGTGTTGGAGATAGTCTTCTGATTCGGTTCATTCTTCTCCAGACAAGCTTGTCAGAGACTGTTGGCTGTGTGTATGCCATCATCCTTTCATTCCCTTCACTCCCCAGGCATTCTGAATCTTCCTAAGGAAGTATGTATGAATTTTTAGTAGAAAGAGATACTCAGGGGATCTTATTTTATTTCTTCTTGCAGAATATCAAGCCCAGGGACCAACAGTGGCAAAAGGTATGAAGCATAGATGGGACTGAATTAAATGTATCCCCAGGTACCTAATAGATATAACCCAAACATTTCTCATCTTCTTGACGATTTGTGTATTAATCATTCTGCAGTTCCTTGCACATGTTTGTTAATAGGAAAAACTGTAAAGGAGTTTTGCTTTAAATTGGTGTAAAATATAGCAGGTTACATTGTTGATGTAGAAAATAAAACATGGAAAGCTTTCTTACGGCTTTGAAAATCTCGCTGCAGCCTGAATATGGGGACAGTGGAGGATGGGGGCTGACCAAGGCTTGTGTTCAGCTGGGCGCTGGTTTGACTCCCAGCTTGCCACTCTCCATTGTGTGATGTTGCATCAGCTTTAGTGCTCTGATGGAATTTCTCATCTGAGTCATTGCTCTGGCTTTAAATGAAGAAACAGGAAAAATACCTGGCCCTTAAATTCAGTGGCTATGAGTGATCATGACACCTCCCTTTATTTTCTCTAGGCTCTTTTTCTGCTCATTGGGTCTGACCAGCTTGGCAAAAGTAATATGCAGACTTGAGACTCACGTAGTGGGTTTTGGCAGAATGTGGAAGTGATTAATTAAATGCCACCCCCTCATGGGCCATATTAAAAGCTGAATGAAAATAGAAACTGTGTAATATCTGATAACATTTGGTGGAGAAGAAGGAGACAAAAGGAAAGAAGGATTAGAGAGAAAGGGACACATAAAAAGCTAATTTGAGAACATTCTGAACGCAAAGTATGGTTTTCTGGCCTTGAAGTGTCAGCATGCTGCCGAGTCTCTGAAATTATTGGGTTACTAATTGCTCCTGCCCCTTCCTCACTTGGGCCATTCAGACCAAGCCATGCTCTTAAAAATTCAGTAGCCAAATCTGATTGCTTGGGATGTAAGCATAAACTCTTTATGTGTATCTGACGGTACTTAATTGGACAGTACCAAATCATGGAGGAAAATTTATTGGTGACCTTGTCTCCTTCAAAACTTTCAGGGTATTTGGAAATGAGTCTAATATTCAGATTTGGGGGATCTTGAAGCCTTGGACTGACAGGACAGGATTCATACTTTATATTGTGTGTGTTTTTATTTTCTTTCATTGCATAGTTTCCCTTTTTCTTATTTATTAATGGTCTTGAAAATGTTATTTGGAAATTGAAATGCAATGAGCATAAATATTTGAAATATCTTGGAGGACTGCTTAAGTAGCCGTGGGCAACCTGTTAGGTATCCTTGTTGTTTCGGTTGTTCAGTCGTGTCCAACTCTGCGACCCCAGGGACTGTAGCCCGAACTCTGCGACTCCAGGGACTGTAGCCCGCCAGGCTCCTCTGTCCGTGGGATTCTCCAGGCAAGAATGTTGGAGTGGGGTGCCGTTTCCTTCTCCCAGGGCTCTTCCCACCCGTAGGACTGAACGTGTGTCTCCTGCATATGGCAAGTGGACATTTTACCGCTGTGCCACCTGGAAAGCCCATCCTACTTCCTAGTTAGGGGGAAAGCTGACTTACGGAACGGGAGTTGGCTGGACCATCTTTTGGTGATCTGCTTTTCCTTTATGGGCTTCCCAGGTGGCTCAGCGGTAAAGAAGCTGCCTGCGCTGCAGGAGGCACAGGAGACCAGGTTTGGTCCATGGGTCGGGAAGATCCCCTGCAGGGGGGCATGGCAACCCCCTTCCATGTTCTTGCTTGGAGTATCCCATGGACAGAGGAGCCTCACGGGCTGCAGTCCCTGGGGTCTCAGAGAGTTAGATAAGATTGAAGCAACTGAGCACAGCACTTTTCCTTTAACCTCCTTTTCCTTTCTTTAACTCAGAGATGTGTTCTAGGGGGAAGAACTCTCTGAATTTTTTTGTTACCTCAAGGAGAAGGTGGTTCTAAATATGTCTACTTTTAAAGTCTTGTATAGCTCTGGGAGTTGGTGATGGACAGGGAAGCCTGATGTGCTGCAGTCCATGGGGTTGCAGTCGGACACGACTGAGCAGCTGAACTGAACTGGTATCACTTGAACACCAAAATGAAAATAAAACAAAAGAAAGCAGCCTTGCTCAGAGTCTTTTAAAGGCATTTTAATAGTTAGTGAGATTTTTGCCCATACCCTCTTGAGTTTCATTTAGTTCTGAAATAAAAATTTACGGCTGTTCTCTCAGCTGAGCTGATACTAGTTTAAGGGTGGAATTGAGTTCACACCTGCTCTAGCATAAAAAGCAGCCTCGATGTGACTTCTCGAAAATGTTCGCAGAGCAGAATGAGAGAACCCAGCACCCCTACAATTCTAAGCGCAGACTGGTGCTCTTTGCAAACACTAAGGAAGCTGCTTCATCAGTCAGCTCTAATTTGCTGAGATTGTCCGTTTCTAGCCCTCCCTCAGTTACCCGCTTTCCTCGCGACGGGATGTGGCTGTGGAAACGCAGTCGGTTTGCATAGGCAGCGGGTCCACACCAACGCTGTAAAGTGTGCGTGTGGGAAAATCTGTGCATTTGCTAGGCCGTTTAGCTGTTCAAGATATGGTCCGTTAATCAGGCAGAGTACAATGGCTTTTCTGAGTGCTCTAGTTAAGGGGCAGGATGTGTAAAGCAGTGTACGCTTAGGTGGATAATGAATAATTAGTGTAGGCTTGTAAGGCTGTAATATAATATATAAATTTCAGCACCTGTTAAAGTTTTATCAGAGCGGATCACCTTTCCTTACTAAGAGGGAGTATTCCTCCCTAGGGAAAAAGAAAGTGCCCCCAGTGCATGCAAAGATCTTAGTTAAGGGAGGGCTGGTTTTTACATCAAGGGCGATTTTCCAAGGTCATTGTGATTAGGCAACCTAGTTCAGTGTCACATTTAAATAGCTTTCCTATACAGTTTTATGTATGTTTGATTACAGATGACAAAACACGGTTTAGAAAACATGTTTGGGCGCATTCTAGTATTTGGGGACTGTTGATTTCCCAGAGAAGCTGTGTGTCCGACACTTTGTGACTCTTTGAACAGTAGCCTGCCAGGCTCCTCCATCCATGAAATTCTCCAGGCAAGAATACTGGAGTGGGTTGCCATTCCCTTTGCCAGGGGATCTTCCCGACCGAGGGATCAAACCCCCGTCTCCTGTGTCTCCTGCGTTGCAGGCGGAGTCTTCACCCAGTGAGCCATCAGGAAAGCCCTATATTTGGAGACTGTTGATTTGCCAGAGAAGCTACCCACTCTCACCCTGTCATCATCCCCTCTGCAAAACAATGAGGGCTGTTCATTTTATAATTTCCTGACAAGTAAATATTCAGAGAGAGCTCTTTTTCTGGAGGCTAAGTTGGATGGAGCAAAGAAGATAAAGCTTCGATCCCACGTTCTGGTTTTGGCTTGGTTGTGTCGCAAGTGGTTTTGACACTTCATATCTTAGCTCTCTGGATTTTCAGATGGAGAAGTTGTTCTCCCTTACAGCAGGGAGGGAAAGGGCAAGTCACATATTTGTGAAAGCAAAGCAGAATATCTTACTGCTTTAAAAGTTGATCATCTTCTTGATAAATAATATTCATGTGTTATCAGTATGTCAGCAATCATATGGTCCTCAGTGTATGCATTTTTTTTAACCATCCATATAGATTTTATTTATACTCAAAGCCAATGACATGATAAACTGCAGCATTCAGATTAGCCTTTGGTTCATTCTTTCATTCATCGAAAAAGTATGTGTGGAAAATCTGTGTCATGCAGACTCCTGTTAGCTACCTGAGAGTGACATGCTACTTTTCTTGCTTTCAGCGTGGCCCACAGTCTAAGCAAGGATTCAGATGGGTGTCAGATCACAGAATTAGGGAGCTATTCAGTATGTGCACAGGGTGCTGTTGGATTATATATTTGGGATACAACCATCAGCTACCTCGTAATAATGGCTGAGATGTTCTGGTGCTTAGCATATACCAGGCATCCACCTATAATTTACACTTACAATCTTGTTTCTTTCTTAGGCATTGTCATTGCCTTTTTTGGGGAGGGGTGCAGTTGAGGATCAGGGAGATGGAAGTACCTGCCCTGTGTTGCGCATTAAGTGGCAGAGCCCAGATTCAGAGCTTTTATCTGCTGAGCTCTAAAGCCCTTGTTCTGAACCACCCTGCATTGTAGAGAGCATGGCCAGAATTCCCTGAGGTGCAATAGCAGTTAAGGGTGTGTTCAGCTGCAACTAATGGAGTACCTGATAATAGTAGGTTAGTCAAACAAAGATGACTTTTCCCATCACTTAAGGGGATGTCTGGAGGTAGGAGTTGCCTGTGTGGATTCAGCAACATCAGTGTCACCTTCTTTCCTTTCTGCCCTCTTCAACACACTCATTTTAATACTTCATCTTTTTCCCTCATCTTGCATTTCTCACAAGATGTCTGCTAAGCCCCAGACCCCATGTCAGAGTTCACAATAGGAAATTGGAGAGGCAGAGATTAGGGTAGCATCCATACCTAATTGTATCTCATTCCTTCAGGAGGAGGGGGAAAGCATCCCCAGAAACACGTGGTCTTTAACAAGATTTTGCTAACAACTTATTGTTCAAATCTCTAATACACATTTACTCATAGCTGCAAGGGAAGCTGGGAAAGTGAACTTTTACACTGTTAGTTGGCACTGGGATTCAGGCAGGCAAGAGAGAAGGGCATTGGGCATGGTCATTGGATAAATCAATATGAATTTTATTGTATTACAAGTAATAATGCCTGAGCTGATAGGGCCATCTTGGATGAGTTGGAACTGTCCAGGTATAAAGTAAATTGTCAGGTGAGAGAAAGGCAGGTGTGTAGGAGCTAGAGCATGTCGTGGGAAACCTGGAATGAAGAGGCTTCCGAAGACTGAGACATAATTCCATAAGGTCCACAGAGGAAGCAATGACGGGGAAACTGAGTAGAATGCTCACTTTAAAAAAAAATAAAGGGTCTTTTTTGAATGGTAGGGGAAGGAACCTGGATTATCATTGAAGCATGTAGTGAACTATTCAAGGGTTACTTTTCAATAGTGGAATAACTGATGGGTTTATGGTTTTGGATAATTACTCTAGCCGCAGTGTGAACAGGAAGCAACAGGACAGACAGGGAGATTACTCAGGAGGTAATCAATTCCAGGAGGAAATGATGAGAAAATGGACTGAATCAGGAACAGTGAGGATGAAGAGGAGGATATGAATTTGAGCAATATTCAGTTTAGTTTAGTCGCTCAGTCGTGTCCGACTCTTTGCGACCCCATGGACTGAAGCCCACCAGGCTCCTCAGTCCATGGTATTTTCCAGGCAAGAGTACTGGAGTGGGTTGCCATTTCCTTCTCCAGAGGATCTTCCCAACCCAGGGATCGAACCCAGGTCTCCCGCACTGCAGGCAGAATGGAAGGAAATGGCTGGACTTGGTAACTGATGGATAAGGGAGGAGTCATCCTTGGCTGGATGTCTGGCTTGGGGCAGCTGGGGGATGGTGGTATCATTCATTGAGATGTGGATTATGAGAGGAGAAGTAGGTTATTGGGGATTAAGATGGTAAGTTCAGTCTGGGAGGTAATGAATTTTTGAGATATCTGTGAGTGAACTGAGTTGTGGTTCTGGGTGGGGATTGCCGATTTGGCCTACAGTTTTCCATATTTGGTAGTTGAAGTCATGGGAAGGGATCCATTACCAGAGAGAGGGGAAAGGGAACCTGTTTTCTAATTAATCATTTTGCTTTCTAAAGAACTGAAGTTGAAGGGGACAATGCGTCCACCTCATCTTTATCTCCCCTAAAAACTTGATATCTTTAAGAAAACTGGGTCATTCTTGATTTGATCACATGGTCATTTCAGTGTTATATTTAATCACTCATCTCTAACACTCGGTTCATAAATTCTTTGTTCCTACTTCCCTCCCATCCTCTCTCCCGCCTCCTCTTCTTCCTTTCTCCCTCCTCCCTCCCTTGCTTCTCTCCCTCCCTTTCCTCTTCCTTTCTTCCATGAAGGTGGGTTGGATTGCACCTTGTTTCAGAACATTCATTTATCCACCATTTGGAAAGACATCATAGATTTTTAGAAGTGGTGTGGAACTTAGAGCTCTCCTTGTGTGCTTTCAGATTTACATCAGCTTCCTTCGCAATATAGGAATCTTTCTAGATGAAGCCCTAGGAAAGTTGTTGGCACAGTGGCAGGCCAAGTAGTGCATAAATGGCTGGGCCCTAGCGGGCACTCCTTCCGCTGCCTCAGCGCTCAGCGCTCCCTGCGTTGGGGAAGCCACTCCTGACAGCGGCAGTTCATTGCACTGTGACAGCTGTGACTCTCAGAAAGTTCTCAATTTTGTAGCTATCAGCCTGGAATACTAGTTTTCTCTTCTGAAGCTACCTGGGATTGTGTCTTTGCTCTCTTTCTCCACGTTTCCCATGATGATAAGTCTTGCTTCCTCCCAGAGTGTCATTGTGAGGCAGGCAGCATCATCACAGAGCCTGGTCTAACCACACCTTGTGTTCTTGGTCGCGGTCCTCTGTGTGTGTTTCGCTTGGTCTCTTTCCCCCTCCACGTGGTGAACCCAGCTCTTCGCTCAGTATTCCAACAGTCTGGGTTCGTCAGCAGCGAGTGTGCTTTCATTTTTCGTGTTACTGCAGCCTGAGGTTCCACTTACACACTCATGTTTTGGCACTGATTGGAAGTTGAGCTCCCAGTCCACTCAAATTACGAAATATTTTTAACATCAATTGCTTTACAACAGGTTTTCCACTTCCTTGTGTAGAATGGGACTTTGTATTAATCCTCGCTCATTAGATTCTTCTTGTTGGTTTTGGTCTACCAGTGTCCCATCTGCCCACATTTTCACTCTCTCCAGCCGAGAGCCTGGATTGTGTGATGTGAGGCAGCGTTCGCTCTTGGGCTTAATCCTGACTCTCCCTAATCTTCCCCCGAGTTCCCTCACTTACGTGTTGAGGAGAATTAATGAGAGCCATTCTGTAATTGTGGATCCTTGTCTTGACTGTCAATATTCTGTCCTCTGGAGAGAAGGCTTAAGACAAATCGTTCTTCTGTGACTGCTGGAAGAAGCAAATGCAGTTCTTCAGTTGTGGGATCTACCAAATCCACCAGGTGATAAGTAAGGTATAAAGCTGCAGTTGGCTGATCATTATTAACTGGCTACCGTATTGGGCTACAAATAACAGAAATCTTAAGATTCCCTAAACAAAAGTCCTAGGCATCCATCACCTACATCTGGGATTAGGACGAAAAATGACAAGATGAGCTAAATGTTGATGGTAGATGCAAAAGGTTAAATGAATATTTGGGTTAACAATGAAGATAAATTGAGAGGTATTATTTCCTTTACAGGGAGTTTTCCAGAGGATGCCTTTAAATTGAGACTATGAAAATTAGACTCATGACAACTTTTCAGGAACACAGTTCCTGTGACAAACAAGATCCCTGGAGAGCCCTGTGTGCACTCCCAGGGTGCTGAAGAACACGGTCCTACTGCAGGATAATGATCCGATAGCTGGATATACTCAGAGAGAGGGGATGGATTCAGTTCAGTTCAGTTCAGTCACTCAGTCGTGTCCAACTCTTTGCAACCCCTTGAACCACAGCACACCAGGCCTCCCTGTCCATCACCAACTCCCGGAGTTTACCCAAACCCATGTCCATTGAGTCAGTGATGTCATCTAACCAGCTCATCCTCTGTCATCCCCTTCTCCTCCTGCCCTCAATCTTTCCCAGCATCAGGGTCTTTTCAAATGAGTCAGCTCTTTGCATCAGGTGGCCAAAGTATTGGAGTTTCAGCTTCAATATCATTCCTTCCAATGAACACCCAGGACTGATCTTCTTTAGGATGGACTGGTTGGATCTCCTTGCAGTCCAAGGGACACCCAAGAGTCTTCTCCAACACCACAGTTCAAGAGCATCAGTTCTTCTGCACTCAGCTTTCTTTATAGTCCAACTCTTACATCCATACATGACTACTGGAAAGACCATAGCTTTGCTAGACGGACCTTTGTTGAGAAAATAATGTCTCTGCTTTTTAATATGCTGTCTAGGTTGGTTATAACTTTCCTTCCAAGGAGTAAGTGTCTTTTAATTTCATGGCTGCAACACCATCTGCAGTGATTTTGGATTAGCATCCAGCAGTTTATTTTATAAATGAGCAGTGGAACTGTATACAAGGTCTAGGTTGACCTGAACCTAGGTCAGGTTAGGTCAACCTGACTTGATTTCATAATAAATGTCATAATGGTGACAAGTCTTCAGGGACATTAGCACACTGTTTGCAATTGTGGACTTCTTTGTGGATGAACCATTCTTTGGCTTCCTTTTGGTCACGTCTATGAGAAGTATGAACATTTCATCACCAAAAGTCAACCCATCTTGGTTCATCACACCAGTGTGTAGGACTTCTTTAGCTTTAAGACCTCAAAGTCCTTCTGTGTACCTGGCTTCTGTTTTGGTCACTTCCTTGTCTGTGGATTTTGATCTAGTGCCATTGGAAGGGGCTTCCCTGGTGGTGTTGGAGGTAAAGAACCCAGCTGCCAATGCAGGGGATGTAATAGACACAGGTTTGATCCCTGGGCCGGGAAGATCCCCTGCAGGAGGGCAGGGCAACCCACTCCAGTATTCTTGCCTGGAGAATCCCATAGACAGAGGAACCTAGCTGGCTACAGTCCATAGGATCGCCAAGAGTTGGACACGACTGAAGCAACTCAGCACACACACACACCACTGGAAGTCGGGCCATTTTGAGAGTGAAACTTTGAGCTTTCATTGTGTCTGATTACTTGTACAACCTGAGAAGTTCTTCTATTAGCTAGGAAACACTAAAATTTTCTCTGTCACTTTTAAAAGTCATCTTGACCTCCTGCGTAGTATTTATGCTTTGGCAACCATAGCCACTGCTGTGTTTCAAAAGAGTCAAGACTTGGAGATATTGCTTCTCAGAAGCTGATGGGGCTATAGAATTTATTCAGCTACTACTCTTTTCTAAACCAAAGTAAGGTTATATTTTTCGCTTCATAGACAGACAAATTAAGGTCTTTAAAATAAAACCTACTTCCCCTTTTCTTTCTTCTTCAAATAATCTGGAGTAAAAAGCTTATTGGTTTTCTGTACAACTGCCTTGTTTTAAAAATCAAATTGAAGACCAGCTTGATTCTGCCTGCAGAGCAGAGCTATCTGCCTTTTTAGAAAATCTGGATGGTTAAATTGGAAGCACGTTCTGCACATGGTTTAGCAGTTAGTAGCGTGGAAAATGACCCAATAGCCAAGATAGTATTTTTTTTTAAATTTTCATTGTAAGTGCTTGTTTAAAGTTTAAGCCTGTAATTGACTATTTTGCACATTGTTCATTGTTAATTCTTTTCAGGCTGTTATAGTTTGTAAATACATTGCCTGCTAAGTTGTGTCAGTGCAGGAACATTAGTGCTATAAGAAAATCCAGTTAAATGTGGTGCTTAAAAACATTACCAATTAGACTGGTTCAGCGTGCTTTCTTAGTGATCCTAGGAAAGTCACTTTATATTTGTGCAGATTTCTACTTATTTAAAATGGGTATGACTACACACACACACACACACACATGCATATTTTAAATTAAAGGGCAGCATTGAAGTTCAAACTATGTAACTATGTTGTAGCTTGCTGAAGAGTTTCTACTGTTTGGTGGCTACATTACTCAGTATTTTTCTTTGCCTCCTTCAATCTCTTCCATGTTGGAGGGGCAAAAATCCTTCTATTTTGCAGTTTTACTATATTTATAAGCTGGTATCTCCCAGGTAGCTCAGATTGTTTTCTTTTGCATAGTTTATATTTGAGAAATGATTTCTAATACACATATCACTTGAAGTTTATTCCATTTAGATGGACATGCTAAGCAAATCAGGGATTTCTTGGTATTCTTTCAGTAATTTTTTAGTTTAGAATAACTAAATGTCACTTGAAATTACAGGTACAAGCTAATACTGGCTGATAATTAAAGGTTCCGAAAATTGCAGTGGAAAAGGAGTTAAATTGTGCCTATCAGGTGGCAAGGACCATAGAACATGGACATGATGGAAAATAACGAGGTGGATAAAATGCGATTTATCTCGATATGATATAGAAAGAAAAACTGTGGTGGGATATGTCCTGGATGTAGCTTAAGCGGTTTATCATTATGTACAAGTGGGAACTTACATGAAGCTCCTCTTGATTAAGTTTTATGCGAAACAAAGGGTGTGATTGGAAGTGTAGAATTAAAGAGTATTTTCAGAGCATGATGATAATCCAGCCGAGGCTTCAGCAAGCCCGTGGTCAAACTAGAGAAGAGAAAAAGTGAGGAAGCGTCATTTGGTATGATACAGGTTTGTGACAGAAGTAGTGGTTTGGACCTGATGGATTGTTGCACTAGATTTGGTCCTCAGACGATGTTTTTCACAGCAAATATTATCTGAACCATTGACTTAAACACTGAAATACGCAGGAGATGTGTAGGCAGAACTGTAGCCTTTCTGTCCCTTGAAACACAATTTAACAGTCAGCCTTGAACTTTAGATGTTATAAAAGCAGAATGAGAAAAAGAGGGGGGTAAGTAGTGAAAGAAAGAGTGGGAAAAGGCATGCATATTCAGAGATACGATTCAGTAAGTAGATGCTCCAAAGTTAATACTATGTAAAGATAAAGACACTCTAATAATATTCCTACTATCAGGCTAACAGGATCAGAAACTAAAGAGCACAAAGCAATTATTTATTAAGAAAGAGGCAGAGATGACATTGAGTGTTGTAGAAGGGGAGACTGCCATGATTACAGGAAGATGTTAAGAATATAAAAAAAATTCCCAAATTAAGAGTGGAAAAAAGGAAGAGAGATTACCTATGAGATGATGATAAATAATAATGAGTTACTTCTGAGAGCGCCCACAGAACAGGAGGTCTGAAAAGTGGTTTGTCAAGCCTCGAAGAGATAGAAAGGGTAATTTATTGACAGGCAGTGGAGACACTGCTAAAAAATAAATGAATTTTTCACCTCACTGTTCACAAAGGAAGATGGGGGACAGATGCCAGAAACAGACATAAATTCCCAGGGGAGAATGAAGAAAAACAAACAAAAAAAAAAAGCAGGATCCTGCCAAAACCGGTGATCAAGGGTTGAGAAGGGAAACTAATAAAACCCCTAAAGCTTAACAGCAGTCACCTCAAAGTCTAGAAAAAGTTATAGAATGGAGAAAAAGCTGACTAACTCTGTTTCTTAGAATGGTTGGAGGTAATTTTGAAGGTTTGTATTATCCAGTTAATCCATTAGACTAGCCCCTTTGAAATTTACCCTTCAAGGAAATAAGCTAGTTGGCTATACAAAATTTATCTTAAGTCTTGGAATAACCAAGACATCTTTTTTGTCCCTTAAGTCCTCGGCGGCTGTTTTTTTTTAGTTACCCTGCTTTGCCCAGTTTTTAATATTTAAGTGTTTGTTAAGTGTTTATTGAACATTATTATTGTTTCTAGAGAATTCTCTGAGCCATTGATTGGGCCAGGGTTTATTGGATACTCCTTAGTGCCAGGCAGTGTTAGCTCCTGGAACACGGTACTGAAAAAGACAGACGTGCTCTTAGGGTCTTTGGAGTCACTGCATTCTCACTCCTATAAAGTGTAAAGGTAGAGAAAGGTCCTTGATTTCACGTTGCTGCCATTCCTGGTCTTCCTGTTGACTGGCTTCTTGATGGAGAGTGTCTGAAGAGGAACAGCCTCTCTCTTGGCCAGTCTGATGGCTGTGCTGGTTTGTCCCCAGTGCAGGCACCCACTTCCTTTCCTAGATCTCAGAGGTGGATCTTACCCGAAGCTCACTCATCTCCCTGGCGCTCTAAACCACTCTTTGGTTTGGCTCTCTACCAGCAGCCCGAGCACAAATTAGGAATCCTTGACCTTCTCTGCCATTTTGAGATTCAGAATGTTCTTGCCTTGGGCAAGTGTGAGGCTGTACTTTCAAATGTACTTTCCCCCCCTTTTCCATTTTCCCCTGCTTCTGCATTTCGCCCCTACGGTGTACTCACCTTCCATCCCTGCTGACAGTCGTCCCCCTGGACCACCTCTTTCCTTGCTCTTTCCTTCATAAGTCAAGACCTTCCCATTTTCCTTCCCAGAATTTATCTTTCTTTGTTTCGTGTTCAGAGTACTTGAAGCCACTCATTCAGCAAGTACTGTGGTGAGGAGGGCTTCGCTGTCATCATTTATTCCCACCTTTCGGTATTGCTTTAGTGGCTACCTAAGAAGGGGATAGGAGAGATGTTTCAGAGACGTAGTTTCTGAGCCTGTGGGAGAGCGACAAAGAAACTTTCATCTATTGCACAGCTTTGCCCTACAGGTCCTTGTTCCCATGGCCAGAATCTTCCAGGTAGAAGTCATCTCGCATGCTACCCTTTCAGTCAGGACTGTGGGTAGTGGACGTTGGTTCGAACAGCTCCTCTGAGCTCTTGATTCTCATGTGTAATTTGAGTGTCTCTAAAAGCTGGTAGACTTGAGTTCATCCCTGAACTCACTCAGCTACATTCTTTTGGTGTATGTTCATCTTTAGATAGAGCCAGTTTGGTTTAGTTGGTTCTTTCCCTGGGAACAGATCATTCTCTGAGGATGTTAGCATTGGGTGAATCTGCCGTCTTGTTGAGCAGGTGACTGACATGCACACAACAACGGTATGCATAGCAATGCCAACCCTGCCTGCAAGTACTCTATTCCTAATGAGAGAGTAGAAGCAAGAGCAGGGCAGAGAATGCCAGAAAGAAGTGTCGGTACCTCTTGGCCTATATTTACTTTGAATATTATTTTATCCCACTGTTTCTTCATGTCCTTGTGTACCTGATACGAAAGTATATCTTGGGCTTCCCTGGTGGCTCAGTGGTAATGTGTCTGCCTGCCAGAGCTGGAGACACAGGTTCAGTCCCTGATCCAGGAAGATCCCACATGACGCAGAGCAGCTAAGCCCATGAGCCACAACTACTGAGCCCACGCTCTAGAGCCCGGGAGCTGCAGCTACTGAGCCCACGCTCTGGAGCCCGGGAGCTGCAGCTACTGACCCCACGCTCTGGAGCCCGGGAGCTGCAGCTACTGAAGCCCGTGGGCTCTGGAGCCTCTAGATAGCATATTCAAAAGCAGAGACATTACTTTGCCGACTAAGGTCCGTCTAGTCAAGGCTATGGTTTTTCCTGTGGTCATGTATGGATGTGAGAGTTGGACTGTGAAGCAGGCTGAGTGCCAAAGAATTGATGCTTTTGATCTGTGGTGTTGGAGAAGACTCTTAAGAGTCCCTTGGACTGCAAGGAGGTCCGACCAGTCCATTCTGAAGGAAATTAGCCCTGGGTGTTCTTTGGAAGAAATGATGCTAAAGCTGAATCTCCAGTTCTTTGGCCACCTCATGCAAAGAGTTAACTCATTGCAAAAGACTTTGAAGCCAGGAAGGATTGGGGACAGGAGGAGAAGGGGACAGCAGAGTATGAGATGGCTGGATGGCATCATGGACTCGATGGACGTGAGTCTGAGTGAACTCCGGGAGTTGGTGATGGACAGGGAGGCTTGGCGTGCTGCGATATATGGGGTTGCAAAGAATCGGACATGACTGAGCGACTGAACTGAACTGAACCGATCATCCCAGGCTTTTAATAGAAGTTACAATGAAGTATAATATATGCTGTGATCGAATTTTAAAATACAATTCCAAGCTCAGAGGAAAGGCAAGATTAGGACTGATAGGTGTGAGGGTAAATTGTTTGTAGATGGGAATTTATTAAGTCACAGAGAATGGGAAGAGAAGAGGACTGAGGATAGAACACAAGGGAATAGTAAAAGATGTAATTGAAAATTCAGCCTGGAGACTTAACCAGGAAGCCATTATATATACAATTTCATGAAGAAAGGGGATGGTCTGAAGTTAGGTATTAGAGTTGGTAATTAGGTCACTAATGACCTTGATATATAGAATTTCAAGAGAGAGTTAAAGAAATAGAGTGGCAGTGGATAGGGGCCTGAATGACAGTTGGAGACGTGGAATTAGTGAATGTAAACTATATAAATTATTCTTTCAAGAAGCTTATCAAGAAGAAAGAAAAAGTTGGGATAAATAAAAGGAATTTAACTTTTGTACAAAGCAATGGTACAAAGAGAGGAAAGAAAGAAAGTTTGAGAAAACTAAACTTTTATGTGATTGAAAGGGAGCTTTCATCCTTAAAGGAAGTTCCCTAGGATTATAGGGAAGTAGGATAGCTGGCCAAGAAGCAACAGTTAGAACCAGACATGGAACAACAGACTGGTTCCAAATAGGGAAAGGAGTACATCAAGACTGCATATTGTTACCCTGCTTATTTAACTTCTATGCAGAGTACATCATGAGAAATGCTGGACTGGATGAAGCACAAGCTGGACTCAAGATTGCCAGGAGAAAAATAAATAACATCAAATATGCAGATAACATCACCCCTATGGCAGAAAGTGAAGAACTAAAGAGTCTCTTGATAAAAGTAAAAGAGGAGAGTGAAAAAGCAGGCTTAAAACTCAACATTCAAAAAATGAAGATCATGGCATCCAATCCCACCACAAATAGATGGCAAATAGATGGGCAAACAATGGAAACAGTGACAGGCTTTATTTGCTTGGGCTCCAAAATCACTGCAGAAGTTGGCTGCAGACATGAAATTTAAAGATGCTTGCTCCTTGGAAGAAAAGCTACAACCAACCTAGATAGCACATTATAAAGCAGAGACATTACCAACCAATATCCATCTAGTCAAAGCTATGGTTTTTCCAGTAGTCATGTATGGATGTGAGAGTTGGACTATAAAGAAATCTGAGCGCTGAAGAATTGATGCTTTTGAACTGTGATGTGGGAGAAGACTCTTGAGAGTCCCTTGGACTGCAAGAAGATCGAACCAATCAATCCTAAAGGAAATCAGTCCTGAATATTCATTGGAAGGATTGACGCTGAAACTGAAGGTCCAATACTTTGGCCACCTGATGTGAAGAACTGACTCATTGGAAAAGACCTTGATGCTGGGAAAGATTGAGGGCAGGAGGAGAAGGGGACCACAGAGGATGAGATAGTTGGATGGCATCACCAATGGACATGTGTTTGAGCACACTCCGGGACTTGATGTGGACAGGGAGGCCTGGCATGCTACAATCCATGGGGTCACAAAGAGTAGGATATAACTGAGCGACTGAACTGAACTGAAGATAGCTGGCGAAAAACTGGCAAATGAGACAGTAGATAGGTATATCTCAGGAAAGTAAAACCAGCCTGAGTAGAAAAGCATAGGATTGGATGACTGAACCTAATTACGTTCTTGAATTATACAAAGGAAAAGATAAGAATAAGGAATGACTGCATTTAGGGAACCAAGAGGTATTTTCAGAGTATATCTTCTCTCAAGATAATATTAGTGACTGTGAATAACATTCCTTTTGGTTATGGCTAGTGTTTGGAGTTGGGGTGCATATAAGAAGTGTAAGCTTCATTTTCCAGAGTGGTCACATTCACTGTAAAATGTTTTAGCAACTAAGAGGCGGCGCCTAAGATGGCGGAGGAATAGGTCGGAGAGACCACTTTCTCCCGCACAAATTCATCAAAAGAACATCTCAACGCTGAGTAAATTCTACAGGGCAACTTCTGAATGCGAGCAGAGGACATCAGGCATCCAGAAAAGTAGAACATTGTCTTCAAAAACAGGTAGGAAAAACACTAAAGACGAAAAAAGAAACAAAGGAGGTAGGGAGGGAGCTGTCCCGGGAAGGGAGTCCTGTCCCGGGAAAAGAGTTTTAAAAAGAGAGAAGTTTCCAAACGCCGGGAAACACTCTCACTGCCGAATCTGTGGCGAGTCTTGGAAGCACATAACAGGGAAAGAAAAATAAATGGTGATTAAGACCAACAGGTTACGAGCCCAATGGTAATTCCCCCAGCGGAGAAGCAGAGCAGACGCCTGCATCTGCCACTAGCAAGTGGGGGCTGGGCAAGGAGGCGCGGGAGACGCGGGCGGCAGTGCTTCTTAAGAATTGGGCCAGAACGCCCGCGCGTAACCAGAGCGAACTAACTCGGGCTAGCACACCAGACTGTGGGACAGATACCACGCGAAAAGCTCTAACATAAGACCCTGCCAGGACCGCGCACAGAACAAAGGAGGAACAGAAATAGCCGGCTGCAGACCAGCCCCCGCTGGCGACAGGCAACCAGAGCCGTAAGGGCTGGAACGTGGCAATGGCAGCCCCAGAGAGACTTTACTGACCAAACTGCAAGCAGGCTTCTTTGCTAACTGAGACTTCCTGGGGTGCTGGACAGATACAATTTACCTGAGAAGGAGTCCCGGGTTACACCCGGAAAACTGAGCAGCAGGAGAGGGCGATAAGCTGCGCGACTGCGCTCGCCAAACACCTGAGCTGCTCGGTCCGGGGAAGGGCACAAAGCGCGGGCCCAATCAAGTCTGCGACTACCTGGGCGCCGAGCCTGAGAGGCTTAGACCAGGGAGGTGCATGCAGCCCAGGGCCGGCCTCAGACGGTCCCCGGCGGAGAAACGTAGAGCCTGAGCGTTGTGCGCCGGGTGTAGGGGCAGGCCCAGCGGGGCTGAGACACTGTGAATATACGCCAGAGCTATTTGGTAGCAGCATCCCTCCCTCCCCACAGCGCGACTGACCAAGTGAGCCTAAAAAAGAAAAAAAAAAAAAAAAAGAGTGACTGCCACCGCCTCTCTGTGTTAGGGCGGAAATAGGACACTGAAGAGACCAGCAAACAGAGGAAGCTGAACAGCAGGAACTGCCTTCGAAGTGACCCCACACTGCCTACAACACCAGAAAAAGTCCCAGAAATATCGTTACTATCTTTTCGACTGTTCTCTCTCTTTTTTTTTTTTTTAGTATTTTTTTTGGCAGATGTTTTTGTTTGATTGTTTTTTCTTCCTATTTTTTCTTCTCCTTTTTTTTTTAATATTCAAGTCCTCTATTACTCTTTTAATTTTTATTTTTTTAACCTATCACTTTTCAAAAAAAAAAAGACCCTATTTTTAAAGCAAATGCCGTATATACATATATATACAATTTTTTTTTTTTTTTGAGTGGCTGTTGGTGTTGTTCGTTAATAATTCCTGTGACTTTTTTTTTTCTTCTTGTTCTTCTTCTTTTCTTTAATATTGTATTTTTGAAAATCCAAGCT